>JADRCD010228802.1:0-35441 GCA_019843815.1 Montemys delectorum
TTTCCACACCGTGGTCGTATTAAACTATATCATCCAAAGTTGATAACAAAATTACGAGTATTGCAGGCAGCACAGTCTGACCTCAAAGTAGCTATGTAGTCGAGGATGACCTTGAACTTCTGATATTATAACTGCTGCCTCTACCTCCCAAGTATAAAGTTTATAGGTATATGTACCGTTGTCAGAATGCAGTCCAGGAATGGAGTTATGTGAGCATTCTGAATGCTTATGAGAAAACGCCAGGAATACAAGACAAGAGTCTTATGATCTAAGCTTCTTGTTGGAATGCGTTTTCATGCTCCTCCCGGGTGTAGGAGATAGGAGTGAGTTTACCTTAATCATTGTTATTTATATGCCTCTATGGAAAAACATGTTTTTGCCTGTGGCTTGTCATTGTGATTGAATACCTTACTTGCATGATTCTTCTTAACCCTCAGAGTATAAATTGCCTGATACTCTGAATAAAGTTGGCTATTGCATAAGACTTTAGTCTGACTCATGTTTAGGCCCTGCTCTCCCTGGTTCATGCTGCTAACTAGGTTGGTAAACATACTACTACATCCAGTGTATGCAGTGCTAGGGATCAGAACATTGGGTATGTGAGGCTGTCACTCCGACAACTGAGCTACATTCCCAGCCCAAATAAATAATACTGAGTAAGAAAAGGGATTTTTTTCCCCTCTCATACTGTTTCTTTGTAGCAAACTTCTAAGAATTTTTAAAGTTGTTGATTTAGTAATTCACAGTTCATAATGCTTACTCTTCAGCCATATTAGTTCTGATCTGTTCAAGGTGATTAGACAATTTGCAAGAATGAGAAAAATTGTTTTTGACCTTTTGAAAGTGAAATTTAGAGTTTGTTGTTCTGAATCCCCCAGGTAAATAATGATTACACAGTAATAAATTGTGCGATTACATTAATTCTATGCCTGAGGTCAGGAAGTACTACAAAATAGAGGCTTCCAGGTAGGACTATGGCAGTGAGAAGCAGCAGGAACAGCCGGTGAGGAACAGTTCTCACAGAAGAATTCAACATGGTGCAGAGGACTTGGATTCGGTCCACTTTCAGCTGTTACTTTGAATGATGAACAAGATTCATCACATTACCCAAGGCTTCCAAGTAGAAGACCAGAGCATTCCCAGCTGTATCCAAGGAGTGTGCTCTCAAATCTACCTAACAGAATGAGGTAAATGAAGCTCACACTTACTGAGAATAAATGAACGTATCTAGGTGGCATTCCATTTTGCAGCTTGTGCTTAGAGTTGTACCTTCAGTGAGGCAGTGGCCTTGCTGGGCTGAGTTCAGGAAAAGAGAGTCAGATTGCCTGGGCTTAAATCCAAGCTGTAGGATGTCCTCTGCCCTTGACCTTGAGTTCTCCCTCGCTTAGTCATAGTGACTTCCTAATGAGGTTATATGAAATCCATAAAGAGACACAGCGAATGTATTATGATGGCATTAATTACAATACTGCATTTCAGGACCAGAAGTGAAGTCATCCGCATAAAGACACTTCTCAGAAAACAAAAGCTAATCTTCATATTTTCATAAAACCTTTCAAAAACACACCGTATGTTAAATACCCCACAGACTGAAACTGGATGTAAGAACACAATGTTTAAGATAAGAAAACACAGAGGTTCGTCTAACTTTGCTACTCAGTACCAAGGGTCCCTGAGCAAGTCTCAGGAGGCCTCTGGGTACAGTTGGCTGCCATTTTAAATTATGCATATACTTCTCAAAGCTGACAGAGGACATACTTGTGAAAAATGCTCTGCAAACTTATCTACCAACAAAAACCACCATTGTTCATTTTTTCTTGATGATTTAAAACTGCTATTATGTACATAGAGTGGTATACCATAATATGATAAAACTTTACCACATGTGGTAAATGAAAAAATAACATTACTCCTTAGCTGGAGGGAAGGCTTCCTGCTCATCTCCTCCCTTCAGTGCTGGGATTTTTATCTGCCTTGAATTTGAGCAGGAAGTGTTTTGTTTTGTTTTGTTTTGTTTTGTTTTGTTTTGTTTTGTTTTGAAGCATCCAACCACACACAATCCAAAAATAAGCCTTGCTTACTTATTTGGGTCTTTGTTTTTTGCAGTGACAAAAAACATTGCTGGTCCCAGGCCTTATGCATGCTTAGCAAGTACTCTGTCCCAGGACTACATCCTCAGCCCTGAGAAATGCTTCGTTTGTTTGTTTTTTAGTAAAAAATGAAAGAGAACTCCAGAGGACAACCTAACTCACTGCTGCAACTTTCCAAAATCAGTGTAACCTCTAACTCCATTGCAAACATTCTCTCTCACACCAGCAGGTAACTGTAGCTTTCACCATCATCAGAGAAGCTTCTTATTGGAACTGCTGGAGACCATAACAGAACTCCACATCTGGTCACACACATCACGACTGGTCAAACTGGACAGAACTATGGGGGGGTGGGGGTGAGTCCCAACTCTACAACAAACAACAGCCCCTAAGGCATAGGGAACATCAGGGAAGAGGCAGGTAGAAACATAGTAAGCGCCAAAGGACTAGGACACAAACTATAAGGGTGTATCTTTTATACATAACAGGGAGAAAACTCAACAATATGGTCACCTAAACCAGACCATAACAATGGCACCACCAGGTGATTTGCCAACATAATGGAGGAACTCTTACAAGACTCCACCCCTCGATGAAAAGCTACAGACAATGGCTGCTGAGAGAAGCTATCTCCTTTCCACAGTTGAGTCTTCTAATAGGTTATTCAATTCTAAATGTTTTCCTCTCATTACACACACACACACACACACACACACACACACATGCATGCATATATATATGTATATATATGTGCATATATACATATGCAACACTAAATAGACTGAGCAGGTTTATATATACATATGTGTGTGTATGTCTGTGTGTGTATGTGTGTATGTGAGTATGTCTGTGTATGTGTATGTGTGAATGTGTGTATGTGTGTGTATATGTGTGTATGTCTGTGTTTATGTGTATGTGTGTGTGTGTGTCTGTGTGTACATAGGTTTATGTGTATGTGTAAAAGAAGAGGTCATAAATTTTGAGAGGGGACAAAGTTGAAGGGAGGAGGATGGAAATAATGTAATACAGTACTAATTTAAAAAATTCTCAAAATTTAAAAATTTTTAGTTTAAAGTGATAAACAGACAATAAAAAAGATACCTGACTCATAGATACATAGGTATAAGGATAGAAAGTAATTAAGATATCATAAAATTGTTTGGGTAGAAAAATATTACATTTGAATTTATGTAAATTGAATATAATAAACTAAGCAGAATAGAAATAAGCAGTTGAAACTGGATGTTTCTTACCTGCAAAATTTGTTAATCCATGAGAGACTTGTCTAAAGTTTAAAAAATGGATTACAAACTACACTGAAAGAAACTACCTTTTATAAATTATGCATTCCTTTGTTGAACAGAAGATTAGCATAATTACTTTTTTCTCCACCCACAATCTCCTTCTTCCCATACCTACTACCTGCATTATTATGACATTTTCAATTGGCCAGTGTTTAGAGAGTTTGCATGCTATATTATAACAATGATTACAACCATGCGTGATATTAATACTGTAAAACATATGTGACCAATATCTTTTTGTATGTGTATACAGGTATGTATGCCTGCATATGTAGGGGCACATAAGTGTATGCAGATGTACCTACTGTGTTTGTATGTGCTACAATTAGAGATGAGCTGTCACACTCATGCACTATTTTTGTAGATCCTTCAAATCTGAGCTCAGGTCCTCCACGCTTGTGAGGCCAGCAATGAGGAATAGTCCCAGGCCCTGAGTAACATCTTGAGTACTTACTATGTAGTGAGTGGTGAGTCAGTCAACATGCCTAGAATGAACCAGAAAGTAAGGAAGAGTATCAGAGTGAAACAAGTATTTCACAAAGGATGTTCTGTGATCTTTTCAGCTTTCTAGGATATAAGAACAACTACAAATGTGTGTGTTTCCCTGCTTCTTGCTATCTGAAAACTTTGTTTGGATTTTCATCAAGGAGCAAACCCTTGTCATGCCTTTTCAAGAAATTCGCCTTGATACTGCCTTCTAAGCATTTCTAGTCCTGAGGGTTTCTGCCTCTTGTTATGAAAAGGGCAAATTGGCTGATTATAATCTTCTTGCTTTGATATTCATTTGCTGAGACTTTGTTACTGAATCCACTGGCACTCACTGTTGTTGAACCAAGAGTGGAAAATGATGTGCCTGGAGACAGGAAAATCAAGAAATATAAACTTATTTATAAAGCTGTATTAGCCCTGATGTGAGACAGTAAAAGAGGAAGAAAGAATGAAGGAGGGAAGGAGAACCCCCCTCCATGACTCCAATTTTCTAATATCTCCATGCCTTTATAGCATGGTGTTGGACAACGGGGATATAGACTTGGATTTGGCATTAAGAATCAGAAACACGTAGGTTCCAATCCAGTGTCTAACCTGACTCTCAGGAGAGTTGCCTTTCTAACCCCCTATTTATTCATCTATAAAATAACAATCCTAGTTGTACTGGCAGAGTCTATAAAATTGAGTCAATATACATGAAGTTTGTGAGTCACTGCTGAGTACCAAACAAGGAGTACACGCTAAATAAGGGTACCAATTATTTCTACTCACGTAGGTTTTAGCTTTGTGGCATTATCTAGGTTTGTTTACCAGTTAACAGATTAATAGCAACTTCTACAAAGAAAGAAAACTCTTATATGTCAGAAGGCCTGAATGTTCTAGTTCAGGACAATGGGAGTATACATAGAGAAACTGGATAGGTCATCTACTTTGCATGAGTGGTATTTACATGGGAGAGATTGATATGAGACATATTTTCTTTTAAACTTGAGGACTCATCCAGTGGTCTCTAATGTGGTTCCTAATGAACTTTTGACACCACCATATTCAATTAGCACCTTGATAAGCACATATTTGGGGTCCCAACTCAGAGTATCTATTCAGTAGACCCAAAAAGGCATGTGATTTTCATTGATTACAAGTTTCCATATTAATGCTGATGTCACTGTCTGGGGAATATAGCTTAAGAGCCATTGATCTTGACAGATGCTTCTTAGCATTTACTATATATTAGAACCATCTAGAGACTTATTCTAAAACCCAAAGGACACCTCATACTAATTAAATCAGAACTTCTTCATGTACATTCAGAAACCCTAAGTTCCCTAGTTAATTTAACAAAAAAAAAAAAAAAAAAAAAAAAAAAAACTCTTCTAAGTGAAGAATCAAGACTTTCTTGTTGATAAAGGACAATGTCTACATTCTGAGTCTCCTGTCTTCCACTGAGGGTTTTTGATGTTTCACTAATGAACATTGACTCTCAGAAAAAAATTGAAGTACAACATAAATGATGTGATAAACTTTATTGGGAGAAACACTAACAGCATATGTCATCAACATACTAGTTATATAAAAAAAATTTTGAACACACATGTTATATATAATATGTATAATAAATTATTAGCAATCTTGTTGGCTTAAAGCAACATATACTATCTCTCAGCTTTTGAGTCTAAAGTTATACCCAGACTGTAATCACCTTAGAGTTTGGCTAAAGGAGTGTCCACTTATAAACCCATTCTGATTTCTGTTAGGAGGGAATCACATCTTCATTGGCTGTCATAAAGACAGCCAATGTGTCTTTTTACGTGTCCTTTTACATGTACCTTTTATAAGGCAGCTCTTAACATAATACTTGACTTCCTTTAGAAGGAATCTGAGAGCAACATAGTAGGGTAAAAACCCTAACCTGCCTTTATGATATTTGGAAGTGATACATCATCTCCCTTATTAATCAGAAATCCCTCACTACATCCAGCTCACATTCAAGAAAAGAGGATTATACAAGAGCATGTGAACCAAAGGCCAAGAGTCTCAGTAAGGTTTTGATGGCTATCTGTCACAGCAGAATGACAGGAATTTAAAAGAAAATACTCATAGTAAACCACAGTCCTCTCAGAATACAGAAAATAATATAGAAGCATTAAATTGAACTCAAAGCTTCAGAGAGATGATTTCTCCCTTGGTTATCCATGTCAGTATAGAAACAAAGGAACCATAAGGGGTAGAAAGGCAGAGAGTTGTGCAAGAAGAGAAGCCATAAATAAAGGTTTTCCTGTGTATTTTCCAAGGGCTTAAAGGAAAAGAACTTCTGAAAAATCATTACAAAGGTGTAACATGGTGCTTTACTGGAATGGAAGAAGCCAGTAGAATATTGAGCAAACAGAGAGCAACTGTACTATTCTTATTAAAGACATTAGGGAAAATATGTAAATATTTAATCTTATCCAGATGACTAGGTTGGCTGAATAAGTGGAATAAATACAATTCAGTCTTAAATCTTGATGAAATTATCCCATGCCTAGAGATTAAAATAATATGCTACACAAGAACAAAGAGACCATTTCATATAAGTGAGTTATTCAGTTGGTCCAGGACAAGTTCACAACTAGAACTTGATTCTCCTGTGTTTGAATTTAATTTTTTCTGTCTATAACTATACCTATCACCCAATAATACACAAAGAGTCTCAGAGTAGATCACAAGCACTCTAGATGACAGACTCCGTCTATTTTAACCATGTCTTCCAGAAGCACAACTGTTTTCAAAGATGAGAAACAAGTAAGTGTTTTGTGTTAAATACAACTTATTTTACTCCCAGTATCTACCTGGGCAAAATGTATTATCCTAGATATATGGAACAACATCAGAATATACCCAGCTCAACTGCACCATATTTTTCCCAATGAACGTTAAGTAAGGGCCAGATATGAGCCAAGCACTGCACAAGCTACTGAGGTTTCAGACCTTGCTTGCAAAGTCCCTTTTATCAAAAAAAAAAAAAAAAAAAAAAAAAAAAAGGTAATATTCACAGGCTCTAAGAATGTAGATATCTATGGGGTTAGGTCATTATTGCACCTCCCACAAGAAGTAGAGAAGCTAAAATAAGCATCTTTTTGCTTGAAAATACATAGAAAGGTGTGGCTAAATTTGAAGCAGGAGAGTGATACAATAATCTGAGAAGGCTCATACAGATAGCCAACTTAGGAAGGGTGGATCAACAGGTCAAAAGGGGCAGTAGGCAGCTGAATTTTTAAAAATCTAAGTAAAAGATGAGGATTTAAGCCAAAGAAAAGGCTTATAAATTGAGAGGAGAAGTGGATATGATGGGCTTTAGATCTAAATCAAGAAGGTATTAAGTCTGAAATCTTCAGACCATTATAATCTAGAAGATAAAATGGCATAGACATCTGAAAGGACTCACACTAACTGGAGTAATTAGCCAATGATGAACATATTGACGCATCTCTTTGATGCAATCTTCAAGAGAACGTAGGTTTTAAGGCCAGCTGTTAGAACATTGGAAGAGGGAAAGGAGTTGAAGAGATTTATTCTCACATCTACCAGTTGTATTTTAAAGTCTGGGAAATATCTCATGAAGATAACTATCTGCTAAGTCTGAAATTAATGATAAAACTTGGTACTTAACAAGGAGATCTGTCCAGAGAACTTGATCTTAATGATATTAACACGTGAGAGTATCGGCTATACAAGTTACCATTAATAGCGTCTTTTTAAAAGATTTGTAGAGGCTCCAAATGAATTCCTGGGAGAGTACAGATTGCAAAAGTGTTGGACCTTCCCAAGGTTAAAACAGGGAAAGATTTTAGGAGAAATGGCTGGTGAACGATTCAGGAAATCAGAAAAGAGTGGTCTTTACAAGATGAAAAGAGAAGAGAGATCAGTGAAGGGCTTATGGTCTCTCTGAGAGAAACAAGTTAATGCAAGTTAGGAAATTATACACAAACAAACATCACAATCTGAATTCAGATATCAGATGCTCAAGTGAGACACTGTGAGGTTACACTGGTACAAGGCTGGATTTTGTTATAAAGATAAAGAAGCAGGAATTTCAATTTATGAAAGGAAGAATGGAATGTTAGCCCCGAACAGCATGACACGGCTGAGCAAGTTGGTAAGGAGGATAAAACCAGGTGAAGCTTTGGAAAGAAATGCTAGAGACAAGGTCACTTGGGTGTCCATGATACAAAAAGAGCAATGAAAGAGGGAAAGACCTAAAAATAAAGGATAGAGAACAGAATCCAGAGTTCCCAATTTAAGAAGAAAAAAAAATGGCCATAAGAATGAATGAGGGCAAAAGTAAACAGGGAAATTAGAGTGATGAACACTGTAGAGGGATACATTAAAACACTCACTTGTGTCTCTTTATCCTAACTCTGTGTTTATATCTGCTGGGTCTCTCCTTAGAGATAAAGCTCTTGGTAGAAATTATTGACTTAATCAAATCCCCCAAAGAACAGTTGGTAGTGAGATGAAGGGTATTCATCTGGTGGAATTTACAATGCATAGTCGCTCAGGATTGTGTATTGTATAACAGTTTCACATCCCATCCTGCAGGGAAGCTCTTTAGAGCTTCAGAAAGTTCCTGAATCTGACTATATTTCCTAGGCTCCTCCCTTCCAGAGTACCCAATGAAAGCTCAGAGTCCCTCTCAGTCTAATAGAGATACAGAAAAGTCTCAGAGAGTAAAATCTGCAAAGAAGGCTCTAAGATCATATCATCTGCCTGAAGAAGCAGACACTAGTTGAGCTACCTAGAAGAGATTTAGACCAACTGAGGCACCTGAACAGGACATTTTCCAACCTGCTGAGCTGCCTACAAGTTTCCCAGATTTTGTGAGCTGCCACTCATGTTGAAGTAGACTTTAGTGATGCAGTTATCTTTGAGACATTCCTGCTCCTGTAAGTAACCCTTCACTCTTATTCCTATAAGTAACCCCAATAAAAAGACATTAGTTCACCAAGTTGGACTTTGGTGGTGTCTATACTTTCATCCGTCAATGGGTGAGTTGGTATGCAAGTTGAGTCTTCCCAGGAAAAGCTTTGTCATACAGCAACTCATGTCTTAGTCCTTCCATCCAGCAAGATTTATCAAAGAGAAATGGCTTTCTATGGAATGAGTGCCAGGGATGGTATGCACTTTGCCATGGTTTGACCCTCTGCAAATTTCTATATTTGTTATGGCTAAAATGTCCTGATGCACAATAGCATTGAGTTAGAGACTCTTTCCCACATGTATGAATGCCAATGTCCTTATAAAATAAGTATAATCATCTACAGGAGAGGACAATGGTAAATCATTTTTTGATTAGACCACTCTGTTTGGCAACATCTCCTGAGTATTGTTTATGGAATGTGGGTGAAGGTCTATAGCTGGGAGGTAGGAGGAAAGTACTTCCATATTTTTGGCTAGAATTAGAATTATCTCTTTTACCTCTGGAAAGTAAGAGACCAGAAATTTAAAACTTACTTGTACAAATATTCAAAACTCATCATTACTAACAAACTGACACATCATGAGTCATTTAAATTCATTGAGACTAGGAATCTTTATTGGGCAGGCAAGCCTAGGAAACTTGATTGACTATATCAGACTATAAAGGCAAAACTGCAAAGCAGTATTATCCATAAAATAAACAGAATCTTTATCCTAGAAACCCAAACCTTTCACATTCCTTGCCTTCATGGATGCTGCACAGATGATTCTACCCCTCCATGGACATATAGGGGAGCAAGATGGTTATCAGTTGACTCTCATCATGGCTTCCTTCTTTCTGAACGGCTCTTTACCCACCCTCTCATCAATTTGCCTCAGTCCACCTAGCCAAGCATGGCTTACAAAAAAGTACCTTAACCAATGAATCAAAGAAATGGGATATGTAATCTATCATTTTCCTCCTCAAGTCATCTCTGGGCATATAATCATGATAAAATATACGGGATTCTCCAAGATATTCTGTTACTCTTCTGTAAGTAGACTGACAACCATTACTTGTGAGAACGCTTAATCCTGCCCAAAAGTAATAAGGAGGTCATCTTCATTCAGTATTAATGGGATCTGTGATGTATGTATGAAAATACCCTCCATAGGCTCAGACACTTGAACATTTGGTCCTCCATGTGGATACTGTATGGAGAGATCTAGGAGGTATGGCTTTGGCTGGGGATAGGCTTTGAGAGTCAACTGCAGATTGCGTTCTCTCTGCTTCCTACTTCCAGTTGGAGATGTGGGCTCTTAGCTTCCTGCTGCAGCCACCATGTTAGCTTTACCTGCTTTCATGCTGCCTGGGCCAATATGGACTATAAACCTCTTATAACAATAAGCTCCATGAACATTTCTTTCTATAAGTTGCCTTGATCATGTTTTTTTTTTCTTTTTTATTGCAGTATCAGTAAAGTAACTAAAATAGAGGCCAAGTCAGGAATTTGAAGTTCCACAACTACCCAGCAGTTATCTGGTGACTCAGAGTATAAGAGGAGCTGACCTGGTGTTGACCTGGTATCATGTGTTGCCCCATATTTATTTATGAAACAGAAAATTAAGAAGAGCAATGGCTTCCAGGAATAAGAAAATTCACATTTCCTTCATTATGAAGCAATTTCCAGGGCCAGAGAGATGACTCCACAAATGAAAGGGCTAGCCACACAACTCAAATCAAAGTCAATCCCCAGATCTAACAAGAAAACAAGGTTGAAATGGATGCCTGCATCTGTACTTCAGCAATATGGGAGATAATGACATAAAAAAACTCATGAACCAGCTAGCAGCAGAACTGAGAGAGATGGAAGTCATGAGCTGACCATTGAAAATTGTTCTCTGACCTTTCCAAGCATAGTGTGGCATGTGTATATCTGCGTACTCAAACACACACACACACACACACACACACACATACACACACACACACACACACACACACATATGTACATGTATTCTAATATTTAGTCTATTAATACCATTGTCTGTATAACGTTTAAACCCACCAAACTACTCAATCATTACCAGAATCTGGGTCTCTAGTATGAAGTTGAGCTAATCACATGTAACTTTCTTTGAGTCAGATACTTGGAGAAAAGCAAAAACGTAAAAGGATTTGGAAGTGACTAAGTCACCTGCACATGTGATGTGTGTGTCATTCCTAACTTCTTCCAGCCAAGTGTTACATCTGCCATTTGTTCTTAATGAAGGATTGCGACTACTTAAATCCAAGCTATGTGTCAGAGGATCAGGTAACAATTCCATTGTGATTGGCAGCTCATATTTGGATTCTTAGTCATATGTTTAGTCTTTTCTAGAGCTCAGTAACAAGTTCAGTGACTGTTCTCAAAGGATAGTTAGCAGCAAATGTTGTGTGATACTTCTCGGGGGCATTCCAGACCATCCATATTGCATCCTTATTTGTCACTAATAATCTCACTTCATTTAGATTCTACTCTTGCATTTAAAGTAACCAACCAGACTAACCCATTGCTTCCTTCACAGGGAAGGTGAATGGAGAATGGAAGACACCTAGAAGTGTAATGTTAATTAAATTCTCCATATGTCATGAAAAATTAGTAAGAATGAAAAGTCTCCTGCCTATCAACCTTAAGCCTGATATGTAATCAGCAAGCAGTCTATACTAGAACAAATGAGTATATAAATGAACAAATCACTATTATCATTACAAAAAATTGAACACTGATGCCATAGAGATATTATATAGCTGGCCACTTAGCTAATTCTCATGCATTTAAGGCAATATATAATTCTACTCAATTATGTAGAAGAATAGCCAAATTGTAGAATAAGTCTATATGTCCATTATCAGGTGAGTGCCATATGGGAATATGGCATATGGCATATCTACATAATGGAATAGTATTTGGTCATAAATAATTAAATCATATCATTTGTATAAAATTAATAGAACTAGAGAAATAAATAAAGCAAGTCAGACTCAGACACATATCACATCTTTAATAAGTTCTACCCCCTAAAAAATGAAAATAGAAGGGACTACTAGAGAAAAGAGGGAAAGATGGTAGAAAATAATGAGGGCTGACTATGCCTTTGAAATGCCTCATTACAATCTCACAACAAAACCCACTATTGTCTAAAATTAATATATGCATATTTTTAATCATTTGGTACTGAGCACTTATTAAATCCCAAAAGGCATTTAAATGTCATTTGTCCATTCATTCATACATCATGGGAAATTCTACAGAGGTAAATATTAATGTTAACCCAGGCTTCAAGAAACCATAGTTCAGGAAAAACCAACTTGGGTTTGTTTCATCACATAAGCAAAACTAAGCTCTGAGCTTTGCCTTACCTCTCCATACATCATCTCTTTCCCTGACTCAGTAGAACTCTTCTTCCCCAGGGGTATCTTGACTTGTTGACCTTGTCACTAGTCCTCCAACACAACTGAAATCCAGAAGGAAGCAGACAGTTAAGTATTAGAGTGCTCATTTGAAGGAGAAGAAAATGTCACTTTCAGTGGCTCTTAAAACCAATCATAACAACAAAGCCAAACAGCAAGAATAATGGATATGTGAAATACAGAAAATATGAATGGTCTTATTTCCATATATTTGGAAGCATTGCAGTGACCCTAATGATAATAAATAAATGTGAAATGAACAAGAAGAACAGTGAGACCATGTCCAAACACACATTAAATACAAATAAGGCATAATATCTGTTAGCATATGAAATCTTTGAACATCTCATTTTCTCTTTTTTTTTTTTTATTTAGCAAAGAGAGAAATGGGTATATAATGGAGGAGTGAGAGACAGATAAAAAGCGGATGGGTCATAATTTAATTGACACAATTAGATTTTATCACTTTTTTCCTCAGTAGATTTGGATTTGTATGGCAAACTTTGCAGTTGTTACTGGAATTCACAATGATGTCTAAAATTCTGTGTCCCCGATTTCCTCTCCTCTGAGTTTGATGAGCATCCTTGTTTTTGATCATTACAGACCAGTAAATGTCCATCACTCATTCTTCCCATTTGAAACACAACCTCACACTTAGTGATGCTTTGTTAATTTACACTAAGCTGCAGTCTCAAACAAAAAGTCAGCTGGCATTATAAACCCTCTGTAAAAATTGTACAATAGAAACTGTGTATAGTTTTGAAAATACTCAAAAGAAGAAGACAGTAAAAGCAACCACAGACTCAATTACCTTCCCTGTGAAACCATGGCAACCTGCCATGTGTATTTGTTATTGCCTTGACGCTTATGTTTCTTGACTTGCTGTAATATTAAATATATAATTTTATATCCTTTTATCAGCTATTCCAACTGGGCATCTTCCAAATTAATTATAAGTCATTCTGGTTTTTTTTTTTAAAGATGGTATGGGTTTACACTAACGCAATGCTACTGCTTATAACCAAACATTAAACTGAATAGATATTTCCATGCTTCAACTATTGGAAATGAGCTGTGATTTTACCTTTGCTCATAAACTCTTCTGCATATGGGGTAATTCCAAAGCTCATTACACACCAAGTTACATGTCTACTATTTATCTGTTGAGTCTTGAGGGCAGACGTTCATTTTCCACATCTGTTCGCTGGTGTTCAGCATAAAACCTCAGCAAGCAAGCAAGAGATCCTCATGGAGACGATAAAATAGCTGGCAATTCCAGCGCCATGCAGTCTCCTGCAGCTCTTAAGTAAAATTGTAAAAAGTAGTTCTTGCTCATGCTAAGGATGTAGAGCAAACATTTCAATGGTTATCAAGGAGTTTAAGGACATCAACTGCTAAGGCAGGCTTTTCAGCTGAGAGGGAAATGACCCAGTAGAGTCATCTTGTATGTCCCTGATGGTGTGTTACTATCCATTCCTGAGAAGGCATTATTCTAGGAATCCCTTTTCAGAGCACAGCCACTGAAGTACAACTGAGGCTCTTGTCAGTGTGTCTTATTCAAGCCAATGAGCCAGCAAAGGAAGTTTGTTAACATGCCCATAAACCCTCATGGCTTTATTCGCAGATCTGTTTGCACACCTGTCACCTGGCCTAACTACTCATGTCCTCATCTCCACTGTGAATGCACTGAAGAAATGAGCCAAGTCTAACTGGCCTCTACTTTTACAATACTTAGACAAAAACCTACAACATCATGGATATATTTCAAAACTGAAGTCAACCTATAGGATTCCAGAATCTTTCATCGAATCAATAAATAGCTCTTGAACATCTGCTAAGTACACAGTTATATGCTAGCTTGATACAGATATATCAGGACAAAAGGAGAAATAAGGCAATAGCCATTACAGGGTACCATTATATGCATATATACAGACATACACACACACATATGCATATATATACAGACATGTATACCTATATATATACCTACATACATGTATATGTATGTGTTTATATATAATATATATAAAATAGAAATTAAACTTAGATTCCATCTGGATGGAATGGTGACATTTTTCAATAAAATGGGATAAAAAGCCTCCCAGATTCCTCTACAGATGGTGGCCATAAGAACACTTATGTCTTTCCTTTCTTTCACTTGGGCACTTGCAGCCTCAGCATGCACTACCAGGAGTCAACAGCTATGATTGCAACTTGTTCTGTGGGACTTTGGGCTGCTAGCCTGATTCACTAGTCACTGTAACTGATTGAATTTCAACCTCTCAGGTTGCCTGTTCTCCTTTGAGCTGGTTTCTGTAAATCACTCTCATTTGGATAAGTAGCCCCAATTTCCTTTCACAAAGAAAAAGTCCAGAAACACAATAAAGCATCATTTGTGACCTGAAAGGGGGGAAATAATTTTATAAGTAAATAGCAATGCTGGGATCAGCTGGGATTTAATCAACCACCTAGAGACAAGCAAATGCTTCAAGCACTGTTTCCTCCAGGGACTGTTCCTTCCATGAGTTTTCATTTCTTTTCCTCCCTGGTCCTATTATCATAATATCTTCAACTATGAGGAACTTCTATCTGAGAGACCCAAAAGTCTATGTGCCAACCTAGGAGTTGTTATTCAAAAGTCATAGTGAAGCAACATAGAAAGACAGAGGAATAATGGAAATGTGTGAAGGTGAAAGGGGCTTATTGCTCTGGAGCCTGATTGAGGCCTCTCAGAAGCTGAAAGTCAGGATCCCAAAATGACTGACCACTGGTCCAGGCTTTCCCCCTTCCCTGCTCACAATCTGTCACTTTCTAAGGATCTCACCAGAAACTCCTTTCACATCCCTAGTGGCTCCAGATTTTATCTTATCAGATTATAATCCTGTCCAAGTTACCTTGAAGATAACCTATTTTCTCACTTTCCTAAAGTAGAGAAAAGGAAAAGAATAAGCTTATCAGCAACTCTTAGAGGTAGAATTTATATTAAAATAGTGCACAGATCTATTTATTGGTAAGACACTTATTACTCTTCCTTGAGTAGACTCTGACCATATTTTGATATCTCTTAGTTTTTCCTAGAGAGACTCTCTTTATTTTAATTCTATTGCTTGAAACCCATACTAAAGACATCTTTTAATAAACTGTGAGCCTTCTTTGAAAAGCCCATACCCATGCTCTCAAGTGTGCTTTTCATTTTTGCTCAAATGCTTTTGTTTCTATTTTAATTTTTTTTAGATTTTTTAAGTATGCCTTTATTTTTCTCTGAATATCTTCAGTATTAACAATAATGTCTCCTTTTTCATTTTCTTTTTTTTTAACTCATTTGTTTTATTAGATGTTTTCTTTATTTACAATATCTCCTTTCCCAGGTTCCCCTCCAAAAAAAAAGAAAAAAATAAAATAAAATAAAATAAAATAAAACTAAAACAATCCCCTGTTCCCTCCTCCCTCCCCCTGCTCAACATCCCACCCCCTCCTGCTTAGTGGCCAGGGCATTCCCCTACACTGGGGCATAGAACCTTCACAAGGCCAACGTCCTCTCCTCCCATTGATGACCTACTTGGCTATCCTCTGCTATACTCATGCTACTGGAGCCATGAGTCCCCCCATGCGTACACTTTGGTTGGAGTTTTAGTCCCTGGGAGCTCTGAGGGTACTAGTTAGTTAGTTCATATTGTTGTTCATCCTAAGGGGCTGCAAACCCTTCAGCTCCTTTGGTCCTTTCTCTAGCTCCTTCATTGGGGACCCTGTACTCAGTTCAATGAATGGCTGTGAGCCTCTACTTCTGTATTAGTCAGGTACTGTCAGAGCCTCTCAGGAGACAGCTGTCCTGGAACTCACTCTGTAGACCAGGCTGGCCTCAAACTCAGAAATCCTCCTGCCTCTGCCTCCCAAGTGCTGGGATTAAAGGTGTGTACCACCACTGCCCGGCTCTGTTTTTAATAAAACCCTAATTTTTGTTTTATTCTGGATAGTCCTGAAATTTTTTTTGAATGAAATCCTGCTGTCTGAATCAAGCTCCCTACAGGTTGCTATGATGACAGTGTTGAACAATGCCCCTGTCTGCCTAGCCCGTGAAAACACTACCTTGATTTAACCTTAATTAAAGTATGTGGGAAATGGAAATCAAAATGTCAATTTACCATTTCTTGGGCTTCCATAAAAAAGTGCCTCAAACAGCAACAACTATTTTGTAGTTCTACAGATTAGAAATCTCTAAGATTAAAGTTTCAGCAGCATTGGCTCATTTCATGGACAGTGGAATATTTTTATTATTCTTACATAAGCACACTATTCTCCTTTTCCAGCTTCTAGTCACCTCAGTCACCATTTGGTGTAGAGTCCATGTCTTCTTCCTCTATCCTTTTGTACATCTAAACTCTTGTTATAAAGACACCTGTCACACTTCCCTTGTTATAAAAGACTCTATTGACATAACTTGAATTTGACTCTCTCTACAAAAATCCTGTCTATAAGTAAGGGCACATTCTCAGGTGTTGAGGATTAGAACTTCGATATAACATTTTAGATAGAAAAATCTCAACCTGACACAGTCTAAATTCACAGCACAATTATGAGGATGTACCAGAGAACGTAAAATGGCAAATGTCTGAGATGTCTGTCAACGTTACATTAACATGATATACACCTGAGGCAAAAAAGGAGAGCTTGAAAAAAAGTTTGAAAAAAGGAGAGATTTATTTTGGCTCATGGTTTTAGTGGTTTCTGTCCATAGTTACTTGACTCTATTGCTGTGGATAGATGAGGCAACATAATGAATCATGACAGAATTATGTGTAAGATGAAAGTTGGTTCTCTTCATGGCAAACAATATGATAAGGAGGATCAAGGATATTGTATGACCATCAAGGGCATGACTTTCAATCAGTTGACTTCCCTCCACAAGGCTTTTCCCTACAGGCTCTATCACCTTTCAATAGTTCCAGAGACTTGAAACCCAACCATGAACATATGGGCCCATATTGACATTTACTATACAAGTTGGAAGAAATAGTATTTTTCTTTAAGGATTGATTTCTGCCTTATCCTGTTTTTTTTTTCCTTTCTCTTTCTCTCATCATCAATAGCTTCTTCTCAGTAATATATTGCACAATATTTTTCTCAAGAATATCTTGCTCTGACAGTGTAGATTCACGCTAAGTGTTGAATGAGTATTTCATAAGGAAATATTTTTACTTCATGCATAAGCATACTGCTACTTACATTTTATCAACATATTTATCAATAGAACAAGTGAAGAGGTAATAGGATAATGTATATGAAATCATTTAAAATCACATTGAACCTGTAAATTTAAAGATCTAAAACAAGATGGGGCTTAGGAATACTACATGTTAAAATGTAGATATATAGAACTCACTTTAAGACAAGATGAAATCAATTATGTGTCAGCTTTAGCTCTTTGCAGACACTGCATAGATACCTTTTATATTGATTCTATCTGTTACCAAGTTCAAGAGCCTACCTTCAGCTAACTCTGTTAAAAGCTTTGACACACACTAACATAGGAAACGATCAAGAGTAGGATAGCGAAGAGCACATGGAAAACTGAGGAACTGGGGAAGTCTTCAAGTCTAAGAACATTCCCAAGATCTAATGACTTCATTAACCCAACATGAAGAGAAAGGAAATCTAAAGACCAGAGGTAATAATGTGTCCAAAGACAGAAATTAACAAATGCTTTGGGTTCTAAGAACTGATAGCTCATCACTGGAGCATAGAACTGGAACATCAGTATGGATAAGCAGTTAGAAAGTAAAACAGGGTGTGTTGATCATACAAAACGAGCAGACTGTATTTATATATTTAGGAATATATGTATATAACAAAAATTAAAGAAACAGAGGTCATACATTTGAAAGCAAGCAAGGTGGCATATATAGAGTACAATGAAAAAAGGAAAATGTTGTAGTTATATTTCAATTTCACAATATTAAAAAATTTAAGTCACAGCAGGATAGTACTGGTGTACAACTTTAATCCCAGCACTTGAGAGGAAGAGGCAGGTAGATCTCTGAGATTTGGTCCATCCTAATCTACAGAGAGAGTTCAAGTGCAACCAGGACTATCAAAAGAAACCTTTTCAAAAAAAAAAAAAAAGAAACTCTTTCTCAGAAAACAAAACAAAACAAAACAAAACAGTGAGAACTTTATCCTGAAGATAACAAGGATTTACTCAAGAAATAGAAATATGATATAGATTCATTCACTCTTTACTCAAGCACTCATTTAATCATACAATAAATACCCCTATTTGTTACATGGTTATTTTAGTTTTAGGTGATAAAAGTGAAAGGAAAAAAGCATGGTCTTTATTCAGTAGAAGTTTACAAGTCTAACGTGGGCTTTTTCATTGTTCTGAATGGATTACTTCAAACTCTCTGGACTTTAGATCCTTCTTTTGTACAATAACAGCAGTAGATGCTAAAAATTCTTCCTGGGAAAGTCTAAAAGATCTGTGAGAATCGATTCTATGGATGCTTGACAGGAAGCTTTATCACGCAGTGCTTAAACGGAGGGCCTGTGAAGGGAAAAGCACAGCTGTTCAGAGGAAAGCTCCACCACCAATCATTACTATCTTTCACCAAATACTTAACTTTTCTTAACTTAAATAGCTTTGTCTTTAAAGAAAGATTATCAATATCTACCTTGAGGGAATCCTGAAAGTATTCAGTATGAAAATGATGCAAAGCAAAGCTTAGTACAGATGCTGAGTATACAACAGGAAAGGCCTCTAACCTACATATGTGTATGAATTCTGTACAGGCACCATTCATGTGTGTACATTTGTGTTTATATACCACATAATAGTATACTATAGTTCAGTTATATATATGTGAAAATTTTATTAGATATTTTCTTTATTTACATGTCATACGATATCTCCTTTCCCAGTTTCCCCTCCAAACAAAAAACAAAAAACAAAAAAAAAACAATAACAATAACAAACCCCTGTTCCCTTCCCCCTCCCTCCCCTGCTCACCACCCCACCCTCTCCTACTTACTGGCCCTAGCATTCCCCTACACTGGGGCATAGAACCTTCGCAGGGCAAAGGGTCTCTCCTCCCACTGATGACCAACTTGGCCATCCTCTGCTACATTGCACCTGGATCCATGAGTTCCACCATGTGTACTCTTTGGATGGCTGTTTAGTCCCTTGGAGCTCTGAGGGTACTAGTTAGTTCATAATGTTGGTCATCCTAAGGGGCTGCAAACCCTTCAGACTATTGTGGAAGGTGTTGTTTCCCCAATTTCTTTCTCAGCCTGTTTATCCTTTGTGTAGAGGAAGGACACTGATTTGCTTGAGTTAATTTTATATCCAGCTACTTTGCTGAAGTTGTTTATCAGGTTTAGGAGCTCTCCGGTGGAATTTTTGGGGTCACTTAAGTATAATATCATATCATCAGCAAATAATGATAATTTGACTTCTCCTTTCCGATATGTATCCCTTTAATCTCCTTTTGTTGTCTAATTGCTCTGGCTAGGACTTCAAGTACAATATTGAATAGGTAGGGAGAGAGTGGGCAGCCTTGTCTAGTTCCTGATTTTAGTGGGATTATTTCAAGTTTCTCTCCATTTAGTTTGATGTTGGCTACTGGTTTACTGTATATTGCTTTTGCTATGTTTAAGTGTGGGCCTTGAATTCCTGATCTTTCCAAGACTTTTATCATGAAGGGATGTTGGATTTTGTCAAATGCTTTCTCAGCATCTAGTGAGATGATCATATGGTTTTTTTCTTTGAGTTTGATTATATAGTGAATTACGTTGATGGATTTCCATATATTGAACCATCCCTACATCCCTGGGATGAAGCCTACTTGACCATGGTGGATGATTGTTTTGATGTGTTCTTGGATTGGGTTTGCAAGAATTTTATTGAGTGTTTTTGCATCAATATTCATAAGGGAAATTGGTCTGAATTTTTCTTTCTTTGTTAGGTCTTTGTGTAGTTTAGGTATAAGAGTGCTTGTGGCTTCATAGGACAAATTGGGTAGAGTACCTTCTGTTTCTATTTTGTGGAATAGTTTGAGGAGTATTGGTATTAAGTCTTCTTTGAAGGTCTGATAAAACTCTGCACTAAACCCATCTGGTCCAGGGCTTTTTTTGTTGGGAGACTATTAATGACTATTTCTATTTCATTAGCAGATATGGGACTGTTTAGATCATTGATCTCATCTTGATTTAACTTTGGTAGCTGATATCTGTCTAGAAAATTGTCCATTTCATCCAGTTTTTCCAGTTTTGTTGAGTAGAGGCTTTTGTAGTAGAATCTCATGATTTTTTGGATTTCCTCAGTGTCTGTTGTTATGTCTAGCTTTTCATTTCTGATCTTGTCAATTAGGATACTATCTCTGTGCCCTCTAGTTAGTCTGGCTAAGGGTTTATCTTTTTGTTAATTTTCTCAAAGAAACAGCTCCTGGTTTGGTTGATTCTTTGTATAGTTCCTCTTGTTTCTATTTGGTTGATTTCAGCCCTGAGTTTGATTGTTGTGTCAATGTTTTCTATGGTATCTACTGCCCCTGAGATTCTCTCATCTATCTCTTGTATTCTTTGGTGATGCTTGCATCTATGATTTCTGACTTCTTTTCTAAGATTTCTATCTCCAGAGTTGTCTCTCTTTGTGATTTTTTAACTGTTTCTACTTCCATTTTTAGGTCCTGGATTGTTTTGTTCAATTTCTTCACCTGTTTGGTTGTGTGTCCCTGCAATTCTTTAAGGGATTTTTGTGTTTCCTCTTTAAGGGCTTCTACTTGTTTACTCATGTTCTCCTGTAATTTTTAAGGGATTTTTGTGTTTCCTCTTTAAGGGCTTGTACCTCTTTATTTGTATTCTCCTGTATTTATTTAAGGGAGTTATTCATGTCCTTCTTAAATTCCTCTATCACCATTATGAGATATGATTTTAGATCTATATCTTGCTTTTCTGGTGTTTTGGGATATCCAGGACTTGCTGTGGTGGGAGTACTAGGTTCTGATGAAGCCAAGTAGTCTTAGTTTCTGTTGGTAAGATTCTTGCATTTGCCTTTCACCATTTGTTGATCTCTGGTGTTAGATGTTCTTGCTCTCTCTGGCTGGATCTTGTTCCTCCTGTGGGTCTGTAAGCCTGTGTCAGCACTTCTGGGAGATCAGCTCTCCTCTGGTAAGACCTGTGTGCAGATGGCTGTGGATCAGTTGTTCCTCCTGAGTCCTGGGGTCAGAGCACACCCTGGGGACAGGCTCTCCACTTGTGGGAAAAATGCAGAGAGGGCTGTGGATCTGTTGTCCCTCTTAAGTGTAGTCTGAGGAAGAAAGGATCCTGACCCTGCTGCCCTGCCACTTGTGAGGGCCTGTGCCTCCTGGCTGGTCCCACCTTAAAAAGTCACAAGAGAGAAAATGGTGATCTCACCTGAGTCTCTGGATTAGAGCACTCCCTGGAGGCAAGCTCTCTGCTTGCAGGGAGGGCTGTGGATCTGCAGCTGTCACTCCTAGGTGTAGACAGAGGTAGAGAAGATCCTGTCCTGGCTATCCTGCCACTTGTGAGGCCTGTCACATATGTGAAATTTTATCTTTCATACATATTGACTAATATTTGGCTTAGATTATTAACATTAAAGATGCATATAAGGTAATTTTTAAAAATCTAAGATTCCTGATATGTACCAAGAGGCCAAAATCACCTTGAGAGAGTATAATTTGTTTTTCTCAAAGAGCGCCCTTGGTATATCCTGCTATATATTGAGAAATGGTTTAGAATGATTTATAAATGTCTGATTATTCAATGAATACATTGCACATATCCCATGGTTGCGAATTGGATTTGCTAGATGCATGCTTAAATTGATATTTTAATGTAATTTAATGTAAATGTTAATATAATAAATATTAATCCAAGCCAAACATTGACTAATTTATGAAACTTGACTTTCCAGAAAGATGCAATGATTTGCAATTGCTTAGTACATATGAAATATTTATGTTTCATGTCCTACCTGGGAAAATTAGAGTACTCTATGCCCCTGAGTGATCTTTTTAACTGAAAATATGGTAATAAGCACTGTGGTCGTTGAAAGGGCTAGGCAGGATAGAGGCAGAGAGATCTCTCTTATGCCCTATGTGGCCTCAGATCTTCCTTTAACCAACAGAAGACAAAAGTAGGCTACATACACAAAGGGAAAAGACTTAAGCTGGTTGGCATATGAAGCTGATGCAACCGCATAGCTATATTAGTTACTTTTCTGGTGCTGTGATGATATTCAACTTGTGGATATAAGTTAATTTGGGCTTAATGTTTCAGAGGGATAAGGGTCCATCATTTAAGAAAGCTATGTCAAGAGGCAAGCAAGTGGCAAGAACAGGAAAAATGAGAGCTCACATCTTCAACCACAAGCACAAAGCAGAGAGAGTGAGCTAGTGACATGCAGCTTTAAACTATCAAAACCCACTCCCTAGCAATAAAAATATAGGACTGCTCAAAACTGGCTGTAAAAAACATAACTGGCTGAGCCAACCACTAAATTCACTATAAAGGCATATCTGTATTATTAGCCATACAGAATTGGCCATTCTCATGTATCTGATGCCCTGACACATCCAGAACTTCCATGTACAGATGTCCCCATAGGAAATGGAGTAATCCTATTTTAGTAAAATCCTATTCCTTTAATTCCCTCACCAATTTCCTAGTTCATGAGTGATTCTCCACTCCATAATTCCACAATAAGAACAGTTAAAGATCCCAGTCTATGGGATTCTGCCTAGAGGAATACACACTCCTTTCTTTGAACACATATGAAAATAAAATAAAATTAAAAACCTTCTTCTAATTCTTTTCTATCTCACTTTAGAATGCTTTCACTCTTGATGACCACAAAACCTGGAAACATTATTTATCGACCCAATTTCTGTATCTCCAACCAGCAACAAGACTTAGCTTTAAACTTCATCTGCAATAACTCCCTACTATTACTCCAGACACTATGTTGACCTATTATAAGAAAGCTGGACAGCACATGGTAGTACAGTCCATGAGGCCAGGAGAGGCCAAGGGTGACAGCTGCCGGTGGAGAAGCAGGTCAGGGCAGTAGAAGTCATAGAGGGCATGGACGTCGACCTGGATCCTGAGCTTGTGCAGAAGTTCAGCTGCCTGGGCACCACAGACAATGACGTGCTCATCTCGAGTTCCAGCAGATACTCGGCTACCAGCTCAATCCGGTTGGCTGTGCCTTCCTTCTGGACATGACCAACTGGAACTTACAAGCAGCAACTGGTGCCTATTATGACTTTGAGAGCCAAAATA
This sequence comes from Montemys delectorum, assembly GCA_019843815.1. Taxonomy (NCBI): domain Eukaryota; kingdom Metazoa; phylum Chordata; class Mammalia; order Rodentia; family Muridae; genus Montemys; species Montemys delectorum. Next base: position 23,571 of record JADRCD010228802.1, read on the forward strand.
TCAGTGTGCGCTCCATGTCCTTTGTTGAAGATGTAACGATAGGAGAAGGGGAGTCAATACCTCCTGATACCCAGTTCATAAAAAACTTGGCGGATCCAAAATTCCTGGGCAGAGGTTTGGCCTCCAGGGGTTTGTCTTAAATATGTTGAGGGAGACCAGATTGGATACGTGAACATGGTGATAGTGAGATCACTAGAACCCCAAGAGATTGCAGACATCAGCGTCCAGATGTGCAGCCCCAGCAGAGCAGGCATGTACAAGGGACAGTGGCAGATGTGCACCGCTACTGGACTCTACTAGGGAGACGTCATCTGGGTGATTCTCAGGGCAGAAGTGGGTGGACTTTTAGCAGCTGTCATCTTCTGAAATGGAATTCAACACACACAGACACATCACAAGATGTTCCGTGGGCCCCTTCAGCCAGTCTGAAATGGGTGTCAGCGAGATGAAAAACTAACAAAAAAACAGAAGGCTTGATTTTGGGAGAGAGGGCAAAGGGTTCCTCTGGACTGTGGAGCACGTCGCACGGACCCCTGGCTCAGACCGCTACTTACCCCCTAATCACAGAAGAAGAGGAAGAAAGAAACAAGTTTGAGTGAATTCAGTACGCATGTGTGAATGCTGAGCTGTGGGAATGGTGTTAAGGCGACCAAGAAAAGATCTACGCAACCACCTTGAGTTTCGGTGATGACGTCTAATGAGTCTAATGAGTTGTTAGGTCACTTGGAAAGGGAAGAAATTTACAAAAAAAAGGGGGGAGGGGAAGAAATTTAAATGAGGGAAAATAAGTCATCTTTTTAAACAAAAATTATTTCACCTACAGAAAAAAAAAAGCTGAACAGCCAGGCCTTTTTTTTTATTAGATATTTTCTTTATTTACATGGCATATGATATCTCCTTTCCCAGTTTCTCCTCCAAAAAAGGAAAAAATAAAAAAAAAAAATGAAAAAAAAAAAAAAAAAACCTGTTCCCTCCCCCCTCTCCCTGCTTCCTGGCCCTAGCATTCGGAGCCTGATATAACTCTCTCCTGAGAGGCTCTGACAGTACCTGACTAATACAGAAGTAGAGGCTTACAACCATCCATTGGACTGAGTACAGGGTCCCCAGTGAAGGAGCTAGAGAAAGGACCCAAGGAGCTGAAGGGTTTGCAGCCCCTTAGGATGAACAACAATATGAACTAACTAGTACCCTCAGAGCTCCCAGGGACTAAACCACTAACCAAAGAGTACACATGGTGGGACTAATGGCTCCAGCAGCATATGTAGCAGAGGATGGCCTAGTCGGTCATCATTGGGAGGAGAGGCCCTTGGCCCTGTGAAGGTTCTATGCCCCAGCCAGGCCTTTTTTATGGTAAGAAAACAATGAGAACTCATACCCACTCTCAGTAAAGTAGACCTTACGTCACAGCATGATTTTATGCACATTTCTTACAAAGTGAATTTGCCTACAGCAAAATCTTACTAAACAATGTTAAAATTTTTTGGTAATGGTGTGTGTGTGTGTGTGTGTGTGTGTGTGTGTGTGTGTGTGCATGGAGTTGACAGAATGTGTCTTTTTTAGAGATCACAATTCAATTCATGATAGGATAAAAGGTTCTGACGAAGAAAGATGAGCGAAAATAACACATATCTTTGCCTTTCAAAAGTAATTCACCATTTCTGTGTGTTTTTACATGTTTTTCTCTAGCATTCTAAAGGCACATTATTTGCCAGCCTAGACACTGTACTGAAGGCATGAGGTTTGTTCTTAACATACAATATGAGTCAACACTGTCTTTATTGTATCATTGCAGTTTGGACGTCCTTTGTTACTGCAGCACATCTCTGCTGCCCATGACTAATACAGTTTTATAATAGAAGTCTTGGCTCCAGGAGAGAATGGACTGAGAACAAAACAATCGATGCTTAGAGACATCCAGGTTAATCTAATTTAAGGAAACTAAGATGTGAACAGGGTAGATGTTAGCAGTTGAGTCTGGGGGAAAATTTAAAGTCAAAGATGTATGTAGAACAAATGAGTCAGTTCAGTGTGAGAGATTGTTTTGTTTTGATTTGTTTTGTTTTGTTTTTACCGGGAAGGCCACCATTCTGTTGAGTGTACACTGCAGTCTGGGCTCATTTAATCCTCACTGTAAGTACCATAAGGGAAGTGCTTCTTCCAACAGCCAAAAATCTTCCTATCTTAACCATAACAGACAATCTCTCACTATGTCCCCATGGCCTGGGAATGTATGAAGAATAGCAAGATGGCCCGGAACTTCCAGCTGGAAGAAGATGGTGAGGGAAGATAGGGAGACATAGCATAATAAAACAGGATGGAGTAGAGAACCGGGGATGCTGTCCAAAAGAGACTACATGTATGAAGACAATTTTAATATAAATATGAAATTCAAAATTAGTGGATGAAAAGGTGTCAGAAGAACTCACAAACGAAGTGGCAGCAGAACAAAACAATAGAAGTGAGAAAAATCTGAGACATCCAGAGTAAAATTCTATCACTGTGCTCTAGGCTACTGTCAGGCATCTATGTTGGAAAATTTCAATGATAGTGGACATGTTGCTTATGTTTTTAAAGATTAAGAAATATTGTGAGAAACAGACATTGGTTGGTTATTCCCATAAGCTTTGTGCCATTGTTGTCTTAGCATAATTTTTTTGCAAGCAGGAGAGCATTGTAAGTCAAAGGGTTTGTGGGTTGGTGTCTAGGGTTCTTTTGTTAGCCTGCAGAATATCTGCCTATACCAAAGACACTAGAATATAAGGGTGAAGGTTCTACATAGGCACTAGCTAAACCTCTTCATAAACAATGAGTTATGTGGATATTGTCTCCAGCAATGAGGAATTGTCAGTTTGTGGAGAGGAACCTATTATTTTGGAAAAACAGTCTGGGTTGTTTCGGAATTTCCATGGTATCCCTTTGGCCAATGGCTCAAATTGTATGTAACCTAGTTCCAGCACTGGAAGTTTTGTTTGCTACAACTGGGACTCTATCTGCTCCATGATTTATCTTCATTAGGATCACCTTCAGACAGTGTTAACACTGTAAGAAATAGCTGAGAAAATTAACTTACTGAGAAAAAGAGGTTGGTTTGTTCAACAGTTTCAAAGACTGCATACCATTGGCCTTGATGGCCAAAGAAAAAAACTAGGGTAGCCATTCTAATATCTAACAAAATAGACCTCAAATCAAAATTAACCCAAAGATACAGGAAAAGACACTTTATGCTCAATAAAGGAAACACCCACCAAGACCATCTCTTAATTCTAAACATCTATGCCCCAAGCACAAGCACACATACATTTGCAAAGGAAACACTACTAATGCTTAAATTATATCTTCTCACAGGTTGATGGCGGAAGAGTTCAATACCCAACTCTCACCAGTGGACAAGTCACACAAAGAAAAAATAAACAGAGAAATAATAATAATAATTTTGTTCATTTTGTTATGAACAACATATCTACAGAACATTTTACCAAAACACAAAAATTATACATCATCTTCTCAGCACTTCACAGAACTTTCTCCAAGATTGGACACATACTTGGTCACAAAGCAAGTCTCAACAGATACAAGAAAACTGAAATAACCCTCTACATCCTATCAGACCACAAAGGAATAAAACTAGATTTTAACAAAAGCACAACAGAAAGCCCACAAACTCATTGAAACTGAACAAATCCTAATGACCAGGGGTAAAGGAAGAAATTTTAAAAAGACGTTAAAGACTTTCTAGAATTCAATGAAAATAAAGGCACAACATATCCAAACTTATGGGACACAATGAAAGTAGTCCTAAGAGGAAAATTCATAGCATTAAATGCCCTCATAAAGAAATTAGTGAGATCTCATACTAGCAACTTTAAACAGTATATCCAAAAACTCTAGAACAAAAAGAAGCAAGAACATCCAAGAGGAACAGACAGCAGGAGATAATAAAACTGAGGGTTAAGATCAAGAAAATAGAAACAAAGAGACAATATAAAGAATCAGCAAAACCAAGAGCTGGCTCTTTTTTTTTCATTTTTTTTATATTTTTTTATAAATTAATTATTTTTTACACTCCATATTCCATTTCCTGCCCCCATCCACCCTCCGATTGTTCCACATCCACATCCCTCACCTCTTCCCCACTCCCTAACCTCTACTGTATATATATTGGGGGCCTCATATCAGCTGGTGTATGCTTTCTGCTTGGTGGTCCAGTGTTTGAGAGTTCTTGTGGGTCCAGATTAATTGAGACTGCTGGTCCTCCTATAGGGTTGCCCTTCTCCTCAGCTTCTTTCGGCCTGCCCTAATTCAACAACAGGGTTCAGCTGCTTCTGACCATTGGTTGGGTTCAACTATCTGCATCTGACACTTTCAGCTGCTTGCTGGGTCTTCCAGAGTGTGATCATGATAGGTCCCATTTTGTGAGTATTCTGTAGCCTGAGTAATAGTGTCAGGCCTTGGGACCTCCCCTTGAGCTGAATCCCACTTTGGGCCTATCCCTGGAACCTCTTTTCCTCAGGCTCCCCTCCACTTCCATCCCTGTAGTTCTTTCAGACAGGAACAATTATGGGTCAGAGATGTGACTGTGGGATGGTAACTTCATCCCTCACTTGACGTCCTGTCTTCCTGCTAGAGGTAGGCTCTATAAATTCCCTCTCCCTACTGTTAGACATTTCATCTAAGGTCCCTCCCTTTGATTCCTGAGAGACTCTTACCTCCCATGTCTCTGGTGCATTCTGGAGGGTCCCCCCAACCTCCTATTTCCTGAGATTTCCTGTTACTATTCTTTCTGCTGGCCCTCAATAAGACAAATCGGCAACCTACAGATTGGGAAAAAAAAACTTCACTAACCCCACATCTGATAAGAGGACTAATATCCAAAATATATAAAGAACTCAAGAAGTTAATCACCAAAAAAACCAAAAAACCCAATCAAAAAATGGGATATAGAACTAAACCAAGAATTCATAACTAAAGAATCTGAAATGACAGAGAAGCACTGAATGGCTAAGATCAAAATGTCAGGTGACAACACAGGTTGGAGAGGATGTGGAGAAAGAGGAACACTCCTTCATTGCTGGTGGGATTGCAAACTGGTACAACCACTCTGGAAATCAGTCTGGAGGTTCCTCAGAAAATTGGAAATAGAACTATGTGAAGACCCACCAATACCACTCTTGGAAATATACCCAAAAGATGCCCCACCATGCCATAGTGTTCCACTATGTTCATAGTGGCCTAATTTGTGATAGCCAGAAGCTGGAAACAACCCAGAGTCCCACAACAGAAGACTGGATACAGAAAATGTGATTCATTTACACAATGGAATACTACTCAGCTATTAAGAATGAGGACATCCTGAGTTTTACAGGCAAATGGATAGAACTAGAAAATATCATCTAGAGTGAGGTAACTCAGACCCAAAAGGATGTGCATGGTATGTACTCACTAATTAGTGGATATTAGCCAAAAAAAAAAGTACAGAATACCCAAGATACAGTCCACAGAACTCAAAAAGGCCAACAAGCTGAAGTGCCCAAGTGAGGATGCCTCAGTCCCACTCGGGAGGGAGAAGAAAGCAATTGCAAGTGGGAAGGGAGGGAGGTAAGGACCTGGGAGGGAAAATAGATAAGGGAGGGGAGTTGTGGGGAGAAGGGAACCCAATCTGGTATTAGGTATGGGAAATGAGCTGGTTCTTTGAGAAAATTAAAAAGGTTTTTTTATAAAAAAAAAAAAAAAATCACTCAGAAGGTACAGAGAAACATCAAACTTAACAAAATCAGAAATAAAAAGAGGGACATAACAACATAGACCAACAAAATCCAAAGAATTATTAGATCAGGCTTTAAAAAAAACTATGAAGTGTAAGTTTCTGATTTCTTCTAAGATTCAGTTGTGTCATGTGATGTTTTCCTGGAAACTGTCTTATGAGAGAATTTTTTGCTGAAACAGACACACGGGAGGATGCTTTGCTCGGAACAAACACGTGGTGCTGTTCTGGAAGCCATATAAAAAAGGGATAGCTGATGTTTTGCTATAGCAGACACTTCGGAGAACACGTGACAGACAGTGCTGTATGGTATTGGTTCACCTTGAACTCCTTGCTGATCATTGTCGGGCTGATGTTGGTCTTCCCTGATGATACTCTGTTGTATTGGCTCACCTTGCCACTCTTTGCTGGTCACCAATTGTGTTTGTCATGCACCACCAAAGAACTTCTGGTATGTTCCAGGGGCTTCTTGCTGCTTCTTCCACGGTCTTGGCCAGTTGGCAGAGCCTTGAGATTTCTTCTGGATTGAACTGCCATTGCTGTTTTGTGTGGGGTATGTAAGTGGATCGATCTATTGCTGATGATTCACGTGAACTGAACTGCTGATATCCTGACAATGCAGACTGGATTCACTCAAAAGAACTATTTCTAAGCAGGTCCTCATCCTCCTTTGCCCTAATTAACATTTCCTTTCCACTACCTCTGGTGGGTGGTGGGGTAGAAGGGAAGCTAATGTGTTTAAGTACTCTTACTAAACTAGGCTTTAAAAAATAGAAGCCTACAAACAAGTACTTCACAAAATTGGAAAAACATAAAAGAAATGGATAAATTTCTCAATAGATAACACTTACCAAAGTTAAATCAAGGTGAAATAAACAATTTAAATAGACTTTTAAGTCCTAAGGAAATAGAAGCAGTCATTAAAAGTCTCCCAAGCAAAAAGATCCCAAGCCCAGATGGTTTTAGCCAGAATTCTACCAGACTTTCACAGAACAGATAATGTAAATACTCCTCAAATGATTCCACAAAATAGAAATGGAACATTATCAACTTTATTTTGAGACCACAGTTATCCTAACACTCAAACAACATAAGATTCAAAAAAGAAACAGAATTACTGACCAATTACGCCCACAAACATTAATGCAAAAATACTAATAAAATACTCACAAACTAAATTCAAAACTACATCAAGAAGATCATCTACCATGATCAAGTAGACTTCATCCCAGAGATTCAGGGATGCATCACATACAAAATCCACCAATGCAATCTACCATATAAGCAAACTAAAAGAAAAAACTGACAGGATCATCTCTTTAGATGCTTAAAACGCCTTTAACAAAATCCAAGAATCTTTAATAATGAAAAGCTTGGAGAGATTAGTGATATATGGGAATAAATTGCCTTTAGTGAACACCAAATTAAATGGAGAGAATCTCAAAGCAACCCCACTAAAATCAGGAACAAGACAAGGCTGTCTACTCTCTCCATATCTAATCAATATAGTAATTGATGTTCTAGCAGGAGCAGTAAGACAGCTGAAGGAGATCAAGGAGATACAAATTGAAAATGAAGAAGCCAATGTATCACTATTTGCATATGTTGTGATAGTATAAATAAGTAAACCCAAAATCTTACCAGGAAACTCCAAGTACACCTTTAGTGAAATGGCTGGATGCAAGATTAACTTTTAAAAAAATTAGTAACCCTCATATACACAAATGACAAATGGGCTAAGAAAGAAATCAGGGAAATAATACACTTCACAATAGCCACAAATAATACAAAATATCCTGGAATAACTCTAATCAAGCTAAGGTAATACCTGTATGACAAACCTTCAAGTCATTGAAGAAAGAAATTGAAGAAGATATTAGAAGATAAAAAGATCTCCCATGCTCCTGGATTGGTAGGCTTAACATACTAAACATGGTCCCCTTACCAAAAGCAATCTACAGATTCAATGCAAGTCCCATCAAAATTCCAACACAATTTTTTAAAAACCCCAGATAGCTAAAAACAATCTTGTACAATAAGGAACATCTGGAGGTGTCAACATCTTGGTTTCAAGCTCTACTACAGAGTGATGGTAATAAAAGAAAAAACAGCATAGTGTTGGCATAAAGACAAGTTGATCAATGGAACTGAATTGAATACCCAAACATAAATCCTTACACCTATGGACACATGATTTCTTTGATAAAGAAATCAAAAATGCACAAAAAGAACGTATCTTAAACAAATGGTGCTGTTCTAACTTGATGTCAGCATGTAGAAGATGCAAATTTATTCATATCTATCACCTGGCACAAAACTCAAGTCCAAGTGTATCAAATGCCACAATATAAAAACAGATACACTGAACCTAATATAAGAGAAAGTGAGAAATAGCCTTGAAGTCAATGACACAGGAGAAAACTTCCTGAATAGAACACCAATAGCTCAGTCACTAAGAATAGCTGTCATGGGATCTAGGAAAACTAAAATTCTTCTGTAAGGAAAGTTATATCATCAATAGGACAAAATGGCAGCCTACAAATGGGGAAAGATTTTCACCAACTCCACACCTAACAGAAGGCTAATTTCCAAAATATATAAAGAACTTAAGAAACTAGACACCAACAAACCAAATAATCCAATTTTTAAAATGGAATACAGATCTAAACAGAGCATTCTCAACATAGGAATGCCTAAAGAAATGTTCAACATCCTTACCCATAAGAAAAGTGAAAATCACAACTACATTGATATTACATTTTACAATTGGCAGAATGGCTAAAATCAAAAGCACAAGTAACAGCTCATTCTGGTAAGGATGTGGAACAAGTAGAACACTCCTCCACATTGGTAAGAGTGCAAACTTGCATAGCCACTACATAAATGGATATGGTGGTTCCTCAGAAAATTAAGAATCTACCTCAAGCCCCATCTATATCCTCTACTCAAAGGATAAATTGGCTAAGAAATAAATTAGGGAAACAGCACCTTTCACCATAGTCACAAATAATACAAAATATCTTGGTGGAACTCTAACCAAGCAAGTGAAAGATCTGTATGAAAAGAACTTCAAAACCTGGGAGAAAGAAATTGAAGAATACCACAGAAGATGGAAATATCTCCCATGCTCATGGATTGGCATCATTAATACAATAAAAATGGTCATCTTACCAAAAGCAATCTACAGATTCAATGCAATTCACATCAAAATTCCAGCTTAGTTCTTCATGGAGTTACAAAAAGCAATTGTCAAATTCATTAGGAATAACAAAAAAAAAAAAAACCAGGATATCTAAAACTATTCTCAATAACAAAAGAATTTCTGGAGGAACCACCATCCCTGACTTCAAGCTGTACTAGAGAGCAATAGTGATTTTAAAAAAAACTGCATAGTATTGGTACAGAGACAGGCAGGTAGATCAATGGATATAATTGAAGACTCAGATATGAAGCCACACACCTATGTTCACCTGATATTTGACAAAGAACCTAAAAACATCCAGTGGAAAAAAAGACAGCATATTCAAGAGAGAGTGCTGGTTCAACATGTAGAAGAATGCAAATCAATCCATTCTTATCTCCTTGTAGAAAGCTCAAGTCCAAGTAGATCAAGTACTTTCACATAAAAGCAGATATACTGAATCTAATAGAAGAGAAAGTGGGGAAGAGTCTCGAACACGTGGGCATGGGGGAAAGTTCCTGAACTGAACACCAATGGTTTATGCTCCAAGATCAACAATTGACAAACAGGACCTCATAAAATTGAAAAGATTCTGTAAGGCAAAGGGCACTGTCAACAAGACAAAATGGCAACCCACAGATTGGGAAAAGCTCTTTACCAAGCCTACATCCAATAGAGGGCTAATATCCAATGTATACAAAGAACTCAAGAAGTTAGGCTCCAGAGAAACAAATAACCCTATTAAAAATGGTCTACAGAGCTAAACATAGAATTCTCAACTAAGGAATCTCAAATGGCTGATAAGCACTTAAAGAAATGTTCAACATCCTTAGTCATCAGGGAAATGCAAATCAAAACCACCCTGAGATTCTACCTCACACCAGTCAGAATGGCTAAGATTAAAAATGCAGGTGACAGCAGATGCTTGTGAGGATGTGGAGAAAGAGGAACACTCCTCCATAGCTGGTGAGACTGCAAGCTGGTAAAACCACTTTGGAAATCAATCTGGTGGTTCCTGAGAAAATTGGACATAGTACTACCAGAAGATCCAGCTACACCACTACTAGGCACGTATCCAAAAGACGCTCCAACATATAACAAGGACACATGCTCCACTATATTTATAGCAGCCTTATTTATAAAAGCCTGAAGGTGGAAACAACCCAGATGTCCCTCAACAGAGGAATGTATACAAAAAATGTGATACATTTATACAATGGAGTATTACTCGGCTATTAAAAACAATGACCTCATGAAATTCGCAGGCAAGTAGATGGAACTAGAAAATATCATCCTGAGTGAGGTAACCCAGACACAAAAGAACACACATGATATGTACTCAAAGATAAGTGAATATTAGCCCAAAGTCTCACAATGCCCATGATACAGCCCACAGACTATCTGGACCTTAGGAGGAAGGGAGACTAGGGTGTCGGTGCTTCAGTCCTACATTGAGGGAGGAGCAGGATGATCACAGGAGGTGGAGGGAGGGGAGACCTGGGAGGGAGAGTAGAGGAGGAGAAAATAAGAGAGGCAGTATCAGGTACTAGAGGGGGTGAAAGAGAGGTACAGAGGGTCAGGAAATTGAATAAAAACATGTAGCAGTGGGGGATGAGGAACTTGGGATAGTCACTGGAGGGTCCCAGAAACCAGGGAAGTAAAAGGCTCCCAGGATCCAACTTTGGGGGATGACTTTAGCCAAAATACACAGTGAAGGGGAGATAGAACCTGTAGAGACCACCTCTAGTCGGTTTGATAAGCACAGCCCCCAGTCGAGGGATGGAGCCACTCACTCATCTCAAAATTTTTAACCCAGAAATGTTCCTATCCAAAAGAAAGACAGGAACAAAAAATGGAGCAGAGAATGAAGGAAAGGCCATCCAGGCACTGCCCCACCTGGAGAGCCATCCTGTCTGCAGATACCAAACCCCCACACTGCTGCTGTTGCCAAGAGGCACTTGCTGACAGGATCCTGTTACAGTTGTTCCTTGGGAGGTTCTACCAGCAACTGACCAATGCAGATGTGGATGCTTGGAGCCAACCATCAGAGAGTGCTTGGGGACCCAGGTAGGGGATCTGGCAGAAGGCCTGGTGGAGTAGAGGGGGATTGCAACCCCACTGAAAGAAGAGTATCAGCTGGCTGGACTACCCAGTGCTCCCAGGGACTAGACAACCAACCAAGGAATTTACAGGGAGAGATCCATGGCTCCAGATACATATGTTGCAGAGGATATCCTCGTCTGACATCAATGGGAGGGGAGGACCTTAGTCCTGGGAGGTTTTAACGCCCCAGTGTAGAGGGGTGCTGGAGCAGTGGGGCAGGAGAGTGTAGGTGGGTGGAGGAGCACCATCATAGAAGCAAAGAGGAGGAGGAAGAGGGCATATGTGGGATGAGGAGTTTGTGGAAGGGTGATTGGGAAGTGAGATATCATTTGAAATGTAAACAAATAGAATGGTTAATAATAATATATAAAAAATCCAGCTATATCACTCCTGCACATATAACCAAAGGATGCTCCATCTTATCACAATGACATTTACTCAACTATGCTCATTGCAGCTTTATTCATTATCATTAGAAACTGAAAACAATTTATATGTCCCTCAACTAAAGAATGGTAAAGTCAATGTTGTATATTTACACAATGGATTATTACCCAGCTATTAAAAACACTGACATCATAAAATTTGCCAGCAGATGGATAGGACAAGAAAAGATCATCCTGAGTGAGGTAAACCAGAAAGATAAATATGGTGTGTATTCAGTTATAAGTGGACATTAGTTGTTGATTAAGCAATTGTGTTTCGATCCACAGACCCAGAGAAGCTAAGTAACAAGAAGAGTTCAAGCGAGAAATGCATGGATCTCCATGGGAAGAGGAAATAGAATAGAATAGAATAGAATAGAATAGAATAGAATAGAATAGAA
>JADRCD010228803.1:0-10606 GCA_019843815.1 Montemys delectorum
AAAAAAAAAGAGAAGTAAATTTATGTTTTAGTACATGGCATGAAATCAAACCTAGAAAAGACTAAAGTATTTTTTAATTATATCTTAAAGAAATGATGTGTACTAATGGAAATTCAACTTGTAATTCCCACTCTGTAGACATACTTAGCATATTTAATATGCAAAGTGTGAAATGGATGGTTAAAATTCTTGCTCAGTAGTTTTGGCATTACAATTTTTCTCTTTTTAAATATGGCATGCTTTACTGATTCTTTGAGAATTATGCCCATGAGGGACATGTATTTTGATCCTATTTACCTCTACTAGTCACTAAACTGCTTCCAGACCTCCTTCTTCATCCCTACCTCTTGATTCCTACATTAGTATATCCAAATACCCTTATCCAGGTTCTGTGTTTTCTGTGTGCATAAAAATATTATTCATGTCTAATCAAGTCAAGACGATAATTAAATATGTATTTTTACAAGAACATTTATAAATCATGCCCATGGAGCTTAGATGTTTGTCATATTCTTGATAATCAGCAACTCAAATGTGATCCTCATTGAGAACAAGCAGTGAACAATGTTCAAATTAGTATGGTGTAGACAATACCGTGAACATCCAGTAGCATTTTTGAATTTCTAAGATGCAGCTTCCAGAAGAAAGTTAAAAATCACTGATTAAAAATTACTCTTAAAAAAATTAGTAAAACTTCCTCAATCCTTATAATAAGTAGCCTTTGGAGAAATATATGTTTCTTCAAAGTAAGTTTTTTTTTCCTTTGAACTTTCCTGAGTTTCTCTTATGTATGATACTTTCTTTGAGCAGAAACTCATAGACGATTAGAGAGGAGGGGTTTGAATGGACACTGAAGAGCAGCTCAAAGGCAGGTAGCAGAAGAGTAATCATACATTTGAATAGCTCTGCATGTGGTTAAACTTTAATCTTCAGTGTAGTGAAATAAAGGTCTAGGAATGTATAATTTATGTAACATGTTTAATGAATAGATGTGATAGTACTTACTAAGAAGGTGACTTTCTGTAATTTTTGAAATGTTGATGCTCTATAAATAGAATGTTTAGGAAGATAGTAATTAGCACCTGTTTACTAGAAATTTCAGAAGCTACATACATGAAGTCTCAGCAACATAATGGCATAAGCATGAGCTGAACACATACGGTATCCGTAGACATGCTAACGTGGTTAAGCAAAACTTACGAGGCCTCAAGCCTAGACAAAGAACTATAGGCACATACAGACATAGAGATTGTCTCCCCTGGGATAGACCTATTAATTGATCATGTAATACAAAAAGTCATCCCCGAAAATATAAACATACTAAAGACATTATACGGACCAAACCACTTGTATTTTTCACTTGGTAACAATTTTGGAACCATACTTATTATGAACTTGCTATTCTAATTATTATTGAAAAATAGAGACCTTTTTAGAAGAAATATACACACCATACTAGGGCTTTTGCTACCCTTTAAAAGGAAGTGATCGTGTACAATATTAGTTTCATTTCAAGAGGTTAAAAATAGTTTAAATATAAACTGATTTTTTTAAAAAAAATTATTCTTTTATTATTTAAAACAATCTTTAAATTTATATGTATTTTGATCATATTCTTTCCTTCCTTCATATCCCTTCAGATCTACTCTCCTCCCTAACCACTCAGCTTAAAGTTTGTTTAAAAACAAAAACAAAAACAGAACAAAACCCCAATAGAACAACAACAAAAAAAATCAAAATAATGGAACAACCAAACAAAACGAGACAAAACAGATCAAAATACCAAATAAAAGCATACACAAATACACACACACACACACACACACACACACACCAAAACACCAAAACAAAACAAACAAACAAAAAAACCTGTGGAATTCAGTATATGCTCTACAGCTACTCCTGAGCATGGGACATGTTTTGGTGATTGATATATTAAATGGTATTCCATTGAAGAAAGTTGATTTTAACTCTTTCATCAGGTATAAATGATAGTTCAGTTGTTTTCATTTACCCTTGTGCCTAGATTTGATTCATTCATTCATTTTTAAGGATGTAACAAGGTAAAACAAAACTTATCACATCAGTATTGGATAAGTCAAATGAACAGAAGGAAAACAGCCCAAGAAAAGGAAATTTATTATTTTTAAATATAATTTTTTAAATAATTGAATCTCTATATTCACAACACCTCTCTTAAACACCTTCTTTCCATCCTTTCTAGTACTCATGGTTTCTGCTTTAATACTTGTTATACGTGTATACACATATGCAAATGTGTATAATGATATATTTTGTTTGTTTGTGTCTTAGCCTCCAAAGAGATTACTTCAATTGAGAAAATGCCCAAAGTTACAATGGCCTGTTAGCAAGCCTGTGGGGATTATTAATATTTGATATGAGAGGGCCCAGTCCACTATGTATGGAGTTGCTCCTAACAAGTTGTCTGAGTTTGTATAAGAAAGCAGGCTGCCCTTTAGGACAAGCCAGTAAGCAGCCATCTGTAGACTGTGCTTCAGTTTATGCCTGCTGATTCTTGCCTTAGCTTAAAAAATGAAAAACTGAAAAATGTAAGACAAATAAATTATTTCCTCCCTAAGTTGCTTTTAAACATGATGTTTAATCACAGACATAGAAAGTGGACTAATCCATGTATATGCAATATACATATTCTGTTTAGCATTGCCCTTACTTATATGTATTCAGGGTTGGTCATTAGGATTCAACATCCCATGAATTAGCTAGTCTATAAAGGAAATTTATTTTTCCTCTTTTAGTAACCATTTATTGCCTATAGTTCTTCATCTACCTATAGGACTATAAGGAGTTTCCACTTTCTATGTTGGTATTAAACCTGGCATAGCCATTATATTGATATTGTCCCTGTATCCACATTGCTGATATTTCATATGAGTGTTCCCTGTATCACTATGGGTGACTAGCAAGAGGCAACTTGAGTGTCAGGCTCTAACAATCTTTCATTTTCCCTAAGCTAAGTGAAGGGTAGCATTGCAGATATACCAGTTGGAGTTGGTCATCCCACAGTCTCTTTTTCTCTATAGGTTGACCTATTGTCTCTATCTGTTCCAAAAAGAAGCTTGTTTAATAAGGAGTGAGAACCACAATTATCTATGGATATAAAGAGAAGCATTTAGAATATGTTTAGAAATTATATTGGTTCAAAATATTCATTGTTGTAGGTTTTCCTCTCATGACAATGACTTCATAGTCTTAGGTAGTAAGCTAGGTTTGGAATACTAGGTGTAGATTTGTTCTTATTCAGTTCTAGAGCCATTGGATGCCCCTCAAATAAAAGTTCCACTATTGTACCACTGTGATTACCTTGATAATCTAGTCATGTGATTCACAGGATGTTCAGCTTGGTAAGACTATGCATTGCACCTGTCTCTCAGCACTCTGTCTATGACCTGAAGTTTTTGAGAGGCAGCCCCAAAAGAAGAGACTCCAAGGTCAGTTTCAACTTGATAGCTTTGTTTTCAAAATGTGCACTGGCTTCAGCACTATGGTCTTGTCTTCAAGTTTGTGAAGAAGCCAAGGGCAAAGGTAATCAAGTGACATGATTGTAGGCTAAACTGATTTTGAACATTTCTGAAATGAGGTTCTTTTCCTAAGGGAATCTTGTCTGTATCAAGCTGACAATTAAAACTAATCAAACAACATACATTTTTACAATTAAAAATACATTTAATTGACTTAAATTGACACTACTATAATGGTTCAAAACTTTGTACTTAAAAGAACTTCATCTACTGGAAGTTGGTATATAATTCTTGATTCTCAACAACTTCAGCACAAACATTCCATGTATATATATACAGAAAAGTTATCTGAAATAAGATTTTTCTGTTTTCAAAACCAGTTATAACAAAATTCTGAACAATAAAAAAAATATACAAATAGTAATGGAATTAAATTTTGTATACCAAAGAGATAATTAAGCATCCACAAAGGCATGTTTATTCCCATAAAAATTTTGGGATACATTTAACAATAAAAACTATGCATATAAATATCCAATGTATTCAATTCATACTTAGATATATGTACACTTTTCAAGTATTTACTGAAATTGATATCATTCATATCTATCATGAATTATTAATGTTATATATATATATATATATATATATATATATATTTGTTTTGAGGGCTCTAAAGTTTCTCTCTTAGCATTTGAAGTTCAGTCTCTTATCAATTGAAACAAACAAGTATGATGTTGTCACCTACAGTCATACTGTTGTTTGCCATATCTCTCAGACTCATCTTTCACAAATGAGATATTGTGGTTCCTTAACAAAATTTTTCCATGTTCTTCTTTCTCTATGTCCTGGGAATCTGAACACATGAATTGTATATTTTTCGAGAACATATATTTATTTTAAATCCATGTGTAGTGAAATCATGCATATTTTTCTTTCTATATATTAATTCACACAGCATAATGGCCTCTCTAGTTTATCTAGGGTAGAACTAGATTTTCTTCTTTTTTATGTCTAAAAGATAATGCATGTTATGTGTGATATTTATTTGGAATTGGTATTTTTGTTGTTGCTTTGTCTTGTTTTGTTTTGTTTTAATAGAAGACAGCATTCTGTGTGTGAGAAACAGTTAAAGTTATTTAATGTATGAACTACACTGAATAATGCTAACAAAAGAATATGGAAGAACAGATAGTTCTTCAACAACTTCTTATTCTTCCTGATATCTTTCAAATAAAAGAGTTAATATCTCTATGGACATATTACAAAATTGGTGCATAAACATTTTAATACTAACTGAAAAACAACAACATGCAAGTATTTCTTTTTCTTTCTGCCACTTTATTTATTAGGTTTTGTCTCATGATACTCACACTATCAGGTATGAGATGACATTCATACTCTTTGCCTGCTTTTTCTTAATCTGATTTTCTCCATCCCTTTCTTTAAAAAGGGATTCATGACTCACCTTAAATGTGATGATTTTACACACTTAATGATATTTGGATAAAATAAATGCTCAAATACAAGCTTTATAAATGTGTTATTAAAATTAAGAAAGATGATTTATCAAGCAAAAGTACATGTTTTCTTAGGATGATTGTAGCACATTATTTCTTCATACAAGTCACTTAAAGATCTGCACACCAAGAAAGTAAAACAAATAGCGTCTAGGATGGACATAAACGAACAGCTAATGGAGAGTACTTGAAAGTATATTAATTGAGACTACCTCTCATTAAGTTACCAGATCAGAAAGAAGTCTAAAAATTTACCTCCTATTAGTGACAAAAGTATGATTATGATTCATTAGATGGATTTAGATACCTAAATTATGAGTGCCTATCCACATCTATTTTTGCACTTTTATGCTAACTTTATTTCTATGATTTTCTTAAAATATGAATAAAATGTAAGTATGCAAAAAGCAAGCTTTTATAGTGAGTTCTACTATGTAACTTCAGCTTTTGAACCAACAGAACATAGCAAATAGCACTAGTAGAAGTAGATAAAATTTATTAATGTAAAGGTTAGGAATATTTGAACAAATAACATGAAGAAAAATGGTGTGTGTATGAATTTTAAAATACTCCTTGTGATAAGTCAAGTTGCTTCAAACAAGGATGTCATATGATGTTCTCTGTTTTACAGAGAAGGATGAAGCAGAGTCACTTTTAACCCAGGAATAATTTCTTTAAAATACAATTAATAATTTTTAATGTAATAGATTCCTAGAATGTTTTGATGATATAACAAAATAATAATTATTTTTATCAACATATTTTGTCTTAACCACAGCAAGTATTTACAAAAAGGAGACAATTTATTGATTATAAACAGGTACTGCAAGAATCTCTTGTGTAATGGTAAAACACAAAAATCATCATCAATCATATTCTATACATATATATTCTGTAAGAGTATATTTTATTTATCAGATGTAATTCTCATTTCTGATGCTTATTGCTGAATAATCATACCCTATTTAGCTCTTTCTGAACCCTGCATGGCTAGTTGAATTCAGATCTTCAGGCTCAAACTCCTTTCAGTGCTAACTGATTCAATCTGGCTTCTCTTGGATTCTTACTGAATTGCTCTGTGTGACATCAAAGTATATCTGATAGTATGTTCTAATGTTCTAGTTTCTTCTCATTCTGTGCTTTGTTTTGTCTTCACCTGTGACTAGGTTGTTCTCTCTGCAACCTATCTTTGTTAAACTGTCCTGGTAAAAGCTGCCTCTGTACTAAACTCAACCAAACTCAACTCCAGTGACAGACTGACTTGCTCTCACTCTTCACCACTCTTAAATAGCCTCTCTTTCCTGTCAGTTCTATGAGACTTGGGTATATCCTATCTCTTACTCCTTCTCTCAAATATTTCTCTGAATCTTCAATTTGTTTGTCCCTCAATTAGATGTCACTTTGAAATATGGCAGCTTTTTCATTGTTTGGAATTAAAGATGTGTACTAAGGGTATGTCTGTATTTAGGCAGAGGGATTAAAGGTGCCTGGCATGTTTCCATTTCAACAAGATCAGGTAGACCCAGGTCTTTAGATAGAATTCCTTGCCAGGTCAATCATGTTGTTGGATTAATATTCCTTTACATTTCTCTACTATATTGTCATAAAGTATCCTGCTAAAAAATATGAATGGCAGGAACTTCAGAAAGAATTTTTCTAAAGTGTCTACAATGCTTGTGTCTGGGCAGGTAGAACTTAGTATCATCTTTACTTTGTTGAATCTCAGTTTCACTATTGGATAAATTTAAGATAACCAGGGTATTCTGAAACTGAAAAATCAATGCTAAAGCAATTTTAATTTGAGGAATGTAGTAGTAAATTCAATAAATAATTTTATTTGTGATTGAATATTAGGGGTCTGAAAAATCTGAATGTCATTGCTCACTATTTATTCATAAATTATAAGTGAAAAGTAGAGGAAAATGTACATGATTAGGTTAAATTTTAGCTAGAGGAATTGCTTAACTGAAAATACTCGATGATTATTCAAGTCATGATCTTCATATTCCCATATTATAGCCAATCTGTAGAAGTGCTGATAATTTTCTGGCCAATGTATTTTGGAAATTGTATTCAATGAATAGTTTAAATATTCTAGTTTTAATTTTTATTTTTATTCTCTTTTAATTCTGTTATGATTCAAATATTTTTAAGTCTTTCCAGTTATATATCTCTGTCTAGTATGGTTTGTTTTTTCCTGAGGACATTTTCCATGTAAATTTTTTTTCATGAGAATGCTTTACCCTCTTTTCTCCTCAGTTTGTGACTCCATTTTTCTTTCTAGGATGCTTGCTTCATAATAGGCTTTGCTGTTTGAGAATAGCATTGTAAATTTTTACCAATGTCTCCAGAGACCATGACCCATGTTTTCTCATCATTATTGAAAATCCTTCTCATTTGAGGCAGATTTTATCATGAGTTTTCTGTGTGCCCCTATACATTTGCATTTAGAACACCGTGATCCCTTTCTATCCTTTTGGAATTAATATATATTGAGCATGCAGGTTTTCACGCCTCCCAATACACACTTGTAGCTCTCTCTAGGATTAGAAGAAGATTACTATATATTAGCATAAACTCTGAGAAAACAAGGTTTGAAAGCATGTGGATATTAATCAAATAAAACAATAATTAATTTCATTATTATATCAGTAATAGTTAAAAAGAATGCATTATGCATTCAATAAAATAATATTTAATCATACA
This sequence comes from Montemys delectorum, assembly GCA_019843815.1. Lineage (NCBI taxonomy): Eukaryota > Metazoa > Chordata > Mammalia > Rodentia > Muridae > Montemys > Montemys delectorum. The sequence continues at coordinate 7,727 of JADRCD010228803.1, forward strand.
CAACAATGAAATTAGATTAATGACCCCATGATTTTAAATAAGGATGAAGGAAAATTGAATTTTAGCACTTAAAGTCAAATGAAATTATAATTGGACTTGTCATGTGCAAAGAATTCATTCAGCCAAATTCAAGCTTCAGCATCCATTAATAATCTCTTATTTCATTAAGGTAGAGATCTCCAGAGCTGCCACAATTAACAAATCTTTCTTAATCCCCAGCTAGTTTTATCATGAATTCTAATACATGTAGATTTTTTTCTGTGTAACTTTCGAGCCATTTGGTGCTGTGAAACATTTGAATATCTGATATAGAAATGATAGAAGAAGCTTCATGTAAATCTCTTTAAAAGGAATTTCTTATACCAAAAAGATTCAACACTTTTACATGAAAAGATGCTGATTAGAGATGGTAATTTGAATCCTGTTTCTAGCAATAACTGTGACCTTCCTGTTTCAAAGGACTAATTCATTTTCATTTTAATGTGAGGATTGTATAGAATAATTTGGAAGGCCCCTAAGGCTTCAAAAACTTATATTCTGCATCAATTCTCATTAAGATACAAACTGTAATATCAAAAACATTTGGTTCAAGAAAAGCTACTGTGAGCTGCTGAGAAGGCTGAGTGGTTACAGGATCCTGCTGACAAGACTGAGGGCCTGAGACCTGCCCCAGAATACAGCAGGGTATCCTCTGATCTGATGTACCAGGCCACATCTAATGTAAATAAATTTATTTTAAATATCTTTAGAGAAAAGGATATATTTCAAAATCCATATTAATATAAAATTACTCCCAAAACAATTATACCTATTTATTCTAATAACATATTTTTGAAACTTTACATTCTCTTATTAGATGTCTGAAGATGGAATACTTCTCTAGAAATATCCCTGGAAATATTATTATTTCATGATTATTGTCACATTTTTATGTCACCAATTTTTAAAATAATTCTGTATGTGATATTTTTATGCTTGTAGCTTCATTTTTCTACAGTTTGTCATTGTGTATAAAGACAAATACATGTATTAGTAAAGATAAAAGACAAAGCAGTTTTATGTCAATTTTAGTATCAGGCTTATACTTAAAAGAACTAGTACATTGATAAAACAGCCTGGAAATGTTAAACATGTGTATTCTGGAGGCTGGTGAGATGGCTCACTGAGTCAAATCCCTTTAAAACCACATCGTTCTTAGTTCAAATCCTCAGCACGCACATTAAAGTCAGACAGGGTCTCACACACTTGAAACTGCAGCACTCTGCATGATAGACAGATCCTAAAAGTTCTCAGCAGCCAGAGTTCCTAAAATGGTAATTTCCATGGTCAGTGAGAGACCCTTTTCTTGAAAACTGGTTCTTTCCTTAACAACACTCTTCCTAGTCCTCACAGTTTTTCCCCAAGTCACCTCCCACAGGTTCCCCTCCCCTTTGGGAAAGGCATTGCTTTAAATCAGTTGGGTGAAGAGTGATAGAAGAAAATACCTAGCATCCTCCATCTACTGGTCCTTGCATACACATATAGTAACAGGAGATCTGAAAACATGTGGGGAAGTGGTGGTGTACGTCTTTAAGCCTAGCACTTGGGAGGCAGAGGCAGGTAGATTTCTGAGTTCGAGGCCAGCCTAGTCTACAAAGTGAGTTCCAGGACAACCAGGACCATACAGAGTAACCCTGTCTAGAAAAAAAAAAAAACACAAAAACAAAAACAAAAAAATTAAAAAAATATGCAGACATGCATATGATATATATATATATATATATATATATATATATCATATGAACATATTACACTACTCTAACATATAAAGTGTGGCCTCCTTTGAATAAAACCCATAAAGATTACATGCAGAGAATAATAATAATCATATATCTTGGCATATTAATGTATATATTATTACATTATTAAGACTATTATAGTGTTAACGGTATTAGGATATTAGACCTTCAATGAAACAATATGTGATATAACAAAGTTATCCTCTCTTTAACAGCAAGATGTACACTGTGAGTCGGGAGCAGCTTTCATCAGGTACTGAGTGCACCAATACTATACCTCACTGCCTACGGAAATGTGGAAAGTGCCTTTCTATTATACCAACTAGCTTACATATTAGTTTGGAACACTTTGCTCTGACAGCACGAAAGAGAACTAAGAGTTGGGGAAAATAGAATGGAGAATTAGTAGGAATTTTAAAGTCCCTCATTATTTGATATTTCCAAAACACAGTGATATCAGCCTGAAGGATGTGCCTCAAGAATCTCTTTCTTTCCAGTATAGCTTGGATAATTTTGACTATGGTGTTTTGTAACAAGTATTTATTCTCAGATGTGATCCTTCTCTGGTCGAAGGTGTGTGACATCTAATGTCTTCACTGTGCTCACTCCTTGAATGGGAACAGTCTGAAAAGCTTGACCTATTAGTTACGGTCAGTGCTATAAAAACCTGGCTGTACGAAAAGCCCCCATACCTCACACTAGCACACCTTTAACTCTGTGACTATCACAATTAGTATGACCAAACCTAACAATTTGGTGTAAAGGTCTGACTAGAGGCAATGTTTGTGAAATTGATGACTTTCTAGGAAAACATGTAGTTTTTAAAACAAAGGAAAAACATTTCTTCTTTGAGAAATTTAAAGGGAATAACTCTTTTGAGAAATATTTTGTGTTGGCTGATTTTAGTTAGTGAGTAGATATATTATTAATTCTTTTTTTTTAATTAGGTATTTTCTTTATTTACATGTAAATTTCTCCTTTCCCAGTTTCCTCTCAAAAAACAAACAAACAAACAAAAACAACAAGAACAAACTCCTGTTGTGTCCTCCATCCCCATGCCTGCCACCCCACCCTCTCCCACTTATTGGCTCTGGCATTCCCC
>JADRCD010228805.1:12900-24802 GCA_019843815.1 Montemys delectorum
TGGCAGCTCACAGCCATCTGTAACTCCAGTTTCAGGGGATCCAATGCCGCCTTCTGGTCTCTACAGGCACGAGGCACACACATGGTGCACAGACACAGTTGCAGACAAAACACCCATACACATAATTTTTTTAAGATTTAAATGCAGACACAGCCAGTTTCTACCACATTCTAATCCAAACCTTAGTCTCTGCAACCAGCATTAAACACCCAAAAGGACTGGTGCCAGCTCTAAGTGAGACTGGCTACCTAAGGAGCAGAATGTGGAGTCCCTGCCACATGAACTGATGGTTTGATCTGGAATTCCTTAGGATGTCCACAGACTTACCTAGCTATCAGAAACACTGTGCCATTGTTATCATTCATATAATCTACTTTATTTCAGCAAATTTCCTTTCAAACAAAAAAAAATCAGATCGCTAGCCAGGCCAGAGAAAGCCTTCACCTAGACACTCACGCATCTAAGAGGCCCCCGTGTTCCAGTGTGAGAGAAACGGGGACTCAGCCTGCCCAAGTGTACCGAGCAAGCAGAGATCAGTGAACAGTTCACACATTTACTCTTAATGAGGGCTGCGTCTCACACCTCCAAGGACAGAAATATTAGATGCTATGAATTTTAAATACTTATTCAATTAAATAGATGGATACCCCTAATTCTTTTTTAATTGACTAAACACTATCTAAGACTGACGGATGATACACAGCATCCATTTATGGGCAACTGTCTTTCTGCTTGGAGGCTGGTGAGCAGGACACTCATTCATCACCTGACACTAGCGATTCTGGTTCTCTCCTCTGGATCTCCCTGCAGAAGCCTGAGCATGTTAACAAGCAGAGGTTCTACACTTTAAGGTTTTTTCTCTATGTGTCTGCTGCACTCTCTTCTGGATCCAGATCTGCTCAGCAGATTTGAATGCTGGGGCCCGTTCACGTTTTTCATGCAACTATTAAGTTTCTATTATCTCAACTACATGCATCCAAAGCACGAGCAAACGACATTCTGGCAACACTTTAAAACTGAGCTACAAAGTCTGGTTTTTATGTGCAGTATAAAATCCATTTAGAGCACTAACCCACCATTTTGTAAGAAGACAAACCTTTAAATAATTTACAGCACTAGTAAATCCAGAGTTCCTGGTAGATTTAAAAACAGCATTTAAAATATCACTTTAGATTAAAACCAGCGGCAAGAAGCCTACTCCCTTGTGTTCTGACAGACCAAGTGAAAATGCAATACGAGCAGGCCATCTAGTGACCACTTAAGGGGTAGTGGAAAGAAAAGACAAAGCCTCCTGCTTGCTTGTCTTCTATATTCTTGAATAAATACATGCAAATGAATCAAGTTAAGAAAACAACGGTCCCCTGACTAAAGGATGAGACTGTATGTTTTTATGTGACTGACTATCTCGTGCGACCAGACTGGAAGAGAAATCAGAATCCAAAGCACTCCCATAAAAAGACCTCACGGCTGTAATACCCACTCTTCTCAAACATACAAAGTAAATATTTATCTTCCTTGGTGACAGTAAATTAAGAATACCAGTTAAAGATGGGCGGTGGCGGCCTTTAATCCCAGCACTCTGGAGGCACAGGCTGGAGGATCTCTGAGAGTTCCAGGCCAGCCTGGTCTCTGCAGAACGAGTTCTAGGACAGCCAGAGCTGCACAGAAAAACTTTGCCTCAAAAACCTAAAAATAAAAGAACAGGTAGGAGTCATTTTAGAAGAGTCTCCCCAGAATAAATGGTGATTAATAAAAAATAAAAAATAAAAATAAAAAACATCTGCCACTATTGTTCCCAAGGGGGCAGACTTCTCAAGCTCCTTCATTCTCCCACAAGTCCCCAGTGATGCTAGCTTCTCCTCTCTACCCAAAGCCACAGCACAACAGGAAATCCATTATACATTTGGTCTTTGTCCCCAGTTCCTAGCACAGAACTGTAAGCTTTGAATCTCCTAAGTGATAACATATTTCATATGGAAATTCATGGTTGGCGTTTCCTGGACAGTTTCCGGATTGGGTTCTGTCAGCAGGATTTCCCTGATTGCAGGCTGGTAACTTGAAGCCTCACCTCTCGCCCACTTCACTAGTCACTGCCTACAGGAAGCCTCCCCGTGCCCTCTAAACAATGGAGTTCAAAGGCTTCTGGGCCTCCCTACATGCAGACAAGCTAAAAGAGAGAGCCAAAAGAAGGCATGGAAACTTGGTTCACTATGTCCCACACATACACACATATACACACAACCTATCCATCCTGTCCATAAAGCTCTTCCTCAATTGATAATAAATAATCCATACTCTCTCAAGTCATTCTGACCAATGACAGAGTGTAAGAAGAGGCACCCCGAGTTATATACACAGCGGGGCAGAAGAGTGGATGACCTAGACAACTGCACTCATGACTCATATCTGAACAGGCAATGTTCTGTACTGGGTCACAACCTGCAAACTAAACTCCAGAAAGGCTCAGAACTGACCTGAACTCTTGGGAGACTCCAATTACCAGCGGTAAGAGCATTGGCCGCTGTGAGGAACACCAAACAAACCCCTTAGAGCTGACCCTGAGGCAGCGGTAAATTTCCCTTAGTTTATTTCAGAAAGCAACTTGTCATTATAGGCAGCATTTTATTAGGATTCCAACAAAGAAGAGGAGCTCATGCTGGTGACAAGCCTATCTGGCACCTGGGACTGGATGCCATCCACGTGAATGACACGTGCAGCCTAGGACACCTGTGTTGGAAAGACCTTTAAAGCCTCCTCACTCGACTTTTAAAAAGCCCTGTCTCACTGCAGGGTGCAGTGCTCCACACCTTTAACCACAGCATTCTGGAGACAGAGGCAAGCAGGTCTCTTCAAGTTCGAGGCCAACCCGGTCTATATAGCAAGTTCAAGGTCAGCCACGAAGACTTTCTTAAAAAAATAAAAAATTAATAAATAAATAATAAAACTCACAAAGACATCTCTCAGTGGTTAATAATGTTTGCTGCTCTTTTGGAGGACCCAAGGTGAATTCCTAACATCCATGCTGGGCAGCACACACACACACACACACACACACACACACACACTAAATAAATAAGCCTTTAAATAAAAATAGTCTATAAAGACCTTACTTCCCACATTATAGAACATTTCACATCATCTAGATTCAAACTTGAGAAGTTTCTTTCACTGTATGAGTTTCTTTTCCAAGTTGGGCAATATTATCCTTGATTTTCTCTAGAGTGCCTTTAAAGTACTCTAGAAGGATTCAGTCTTTATAACATCAATGAAATCCCATCTGCACTCAGGAATCAACCATCAAGGAATGTGAAAGGGAATCAGATAAAAGATTCACATTTCAGCAGCCCACTGAAGCAGGAGTAATATAGAATTTAGAAATGATGATCCACTAGAAAGACCCAAGTGAAGGCTGCAGCATCCACCCATTGACAATGCCAAGCCCACCGGACCCAACTATCCTGAGACTACATCACAAACCTGACCCTGCGTCCCCTCAGTAAAACGGTAATATTACAATCACTCCTCAGGGTGTTGATCCTACTGTGACCTGGTCAGGTTGACCTCCTCTGCTCTGAGTCACCGCTGCACTCCAGCTGCCCAGCCCCTCCACCCTCCATCTATTGGAGATCCCACCATGTACTCTCCCCTAAGCACCTCTGGAAAATCTCACAAACCTCTCTGCAGAAATATTGAAGGTGAGTTGCATGTACTATGCCTGGCTGGATGGTTGGACAGGGTGTGCACTGTACCCAAGTGGCCTGTCCATGGGAGAGCAGTGTGCATCCCACCAACTAAGACGTGTGACCTGCCAGCTGTTCACTGGCTTCTTCATGTGCCCTAAGGCTTCCTTGAGATTCATCTTTACTAGAAAGCAATCAAAGAGAATTCATGTCACAACAGATGTAGTTTTGCCCATGTGTATCTTCCTCCAGTTGTAATTTTAAGTTCTACACCATGCTACAAGAGAAGAAACAAACTAATTTATACATGGCCATCCTGTCTACACACTATAAACTAAGTAAGAGTGGCAAAGACCAAACATGCAGGTCCATAAAGCAACAGTAGTGCTTGGCTGGCCGCCACATCCCAGTGTTTGCTGCAGCGTGCACCACACAGGGCACTGAGCGTTCTCCAGTTAACGAGATTCACCACGCACAGCACAGTGGTACGCCTGTGCTCTCAGGAAAGTCATCTGCTTAGGAAAGCATATAACTGAGGTCTTTCTCCCCAAACAAGGCTGATGCCAAGAGAGCATAATTACAGTAACAAGGTGTTTGGATTTCTTCTCTGTGGTCATCCTACTTTATGATAAAAAACGATCTCCGTGAAAAAGACTTCTGTTCTATATCCATGCAACCAACTTACTTCCTAGACAGAGGGTAATGAGAAGTTTTGAGTGTAATGAGAAGACTCCAAAAATAGAACAGAGATACATAAAAATCACTGGGAAGATTCCCCCTTTCCCCCGATGCATAATCCAACACAGCCGTATGCAAATCTTGAAATTTCTGTGAGTTACTACCAAGATATCGGGTGGGTAGAATGAGACAGCACACAAAAAGAATTGAGCGAGAAGATCTCATATCAAGACGCCACAGAAACTGGGGTGTGGGGGGAGCTCAATGGTTAAGAGCACTGGCTGTTTTTCCAAAGGACCTGGGTTTGAATCCTAGCACCTAATGTTAATGGCAGCTAACAACTGTCTGTAGCTCTAGTGCATGCTACCATCCAAGAGCATTGTGCTGATGTGGTGCAGGCACCCGTGCAAGCAGAACACCCATGCACATACAATAAAAACAAGCAAATCTTTAATTAAAAAAAAAAAAAAAAAAAAAGACAAGAAGGAAGGCGTTATAAGATAAACTGACAGAGAAATTAGACCACTGACCCTGGAGGTCAGAAAAAAAACCAAAACCCTTTAACAGACATAAAGCACTACATGTGTGCCCTTTGTAACACACAGCAGATACACAGCAGATGTCAGGGTCTGCTCTATGCTTCTTTGTAAGGCATCAGATCAAAGTGTCCAATCAGCACCCTGTCCGGCAAGTATAATACACACAAAAAGGAAGATTAGTACAGCCTCTAATTAGGATGATATAATAGGAAGAAGGCATGAACGAAGACTGCAGACTAAGGTCGAAAGAGAAAGGAGGAGGAAGAAGAGCATGCTGTGGTAGAATACATAATGGCAGCTCATACAAAGGCATGCCTCTCAGAAACAAACCAGGAAGAATTCTCAACCCAAACCACCTTAATTCTAGGAAAAAAAAAAAAAAAAACACCTACCCAAACATACACATACAATAATAATAATAATAGTAGTAATAATAGTAGTAGTAGTAGTAGTAGTAGAATACATGTAAGTAATTAAGAAAAAATGATCAATAAAGAAAAAAAACTTAGACTAAACTACAGAGAGAGGATCCTATGGATGACCTATCATGAAATAAAAGACATGGAATAAAAGGCAAAATGACAAAAATCACAGTGCACTGACCCCGCCCTCTGAGCCGTGGGGGCATTCGTGGAAAACTTCACACGACGGACTTGGTATTTGGCTGAATGGTGTGTGGGACTCTTTGCCATTCCTACACTTGGAACTGCAGTATTTCCACAGAACAGACACTTAAGGAACAACATAATCATCTCCCTCCTTGCATTAAAAGGGGCCTGTGGGTCAGCAGCAGCAGAGGCACGAGGCCAATGTATGCAGACATAGCATGAACTCCGAAGAATGCTGCTCCAAGTGAGGAAGAAGTCAATGAAAGGAGCACAGAGGAGAGCGCCAGCAGTAGGCAATCCACTGTGAGCTTAACAATCCCCGTAAGTGGGTGGCCTCTCACGGTGTCTGTGGACCACCCAGGAGTACCTGTGCAGTTTCCTAGGACTCTGTAAAACATTCAAGACTTGCTGGTTAGACACAAAAGATAAAAATTACAAAGTTAGACTACGTACAACTTTTTAACTTTCAGCTGACAAGATTCAAGTAAAACAACGTAAGCTCAATTTGACAAATCTAAGCATGCCCCATACTGAGCATGGGGAATAGCTGGCCCCGGAGAAGCTGGAGATTGCTAACTAAACTCAGCCCTCTCCACTAACCGCATGACAGATACATCAAGACACATCCACACATAAGCATGTCCAGCCTTCAGCATCCCCACATGTTGCTATCCTCCAAGTTCACCTGTGGGAGCCATGCCACCAAATGATGAGACAAATAAAAACAATAGTAATAAAAGTCACGAGTCATAATGGTTTACTGAGGGTACTTTTACATTGGGCCACACTCATAGCTACTCTGGACCATAGACTAAACAAACCTGGTGTTCTCTTTTAAAATTAAAGGCTGGGATCTGCTAGCTTGGTGGTGTAGCTCCTTTGGGCAGAGTGATTGACTATCATGCACAAAATGCTAGGTTCAGTCCCAGGAGCACATAAACCAGCCATAGTGTTGGTACACACCTGTAAGCATAGCGCTCATGAGACAAAAGAAAAACAGTTTCGGGTCATCCTCAGTTCTACAGACAATAAAATGCCAGCATGAACAGCAGGAGAACATTTCCTCAAGAAACAAATAAAGAGAAACGGGGAACTATTATCTCACCCAGTGGGCTGGCTCAGCAGATTAAGGTGCTTGCTGTCAAGCCTGACAGCCAGGGTTCAATCCTCAGAGCCCACATCGGAGAAGGAGAGAACCAAAGCCAGAAAACTGCCTTCTGACTTCAAGAAGTACTCCATGACACATACCTACACATACATACACACACACACACACACACACACACACACACACACACATACACACAAATAATAATAAATCAATAAATGTAGTTCATTTAAAAAAAACAACCTCAACATTTGCTATTATAATAAAGTTATGAGATAACTAAAGGCAGAAAAGCACCCACAGTCAAGTCCCAATGCCACCAAAGCTGGATCTGGGAAGGACCTACCTAAAGTTCAACCGCCAATAGGCACTTTAAGTGGTGACTCAAACTGTAAAGTAACTGACCCAGAGGATGGAGTGGAACTTGGGCAGCGTGCATGAATACATAGAGAACTTCAACAGAAATGTACATGATAGGAAAAAAGGCCAAGTGATGACAGAATTGGTTTTGGGTTTTGTGGGGTTTTTTTACATTTTTTTGTTTTGAAGGTTGTTTATATGTTTTGATGTTGTTTTGTGTTTGTTTGTTTGTCTGTTTTTGTAATATGCATGAGTGCTTTGCCCAGCACACAGGTCTATATATAACATATGGTACCCTTAGAGGCCAGAAGAGGGCATCAGATTAGCTGGCACGCCTCTATGTGGGTGCTGGAAATCAAAGACACTACCTCTGGAAGAGCAGCCAGTGCTCTTAACCACTGGGCCAACTCTCCAGCACCAAGACTGTTTGTTAATGATTATCGCAGTGTAGAAACTCCTAGGCAAGTCGTGGGAACGCATGCCTTTAATCCCAGGCTTCAGAGGCAGGCAGATGTCTGGGAGTCTAGGGCAAGCCCGACCTCCAGAGGGAGTTCCCGGACAGCCAGGACTGAAGAGAGACCCTGTCTCAAAATTAAAAAAATAAAAACCTTTCTATAAGCATGTCAACATAGTAGGTACAATGACAGAGAAACTTAAAAATAGATGAACTCAAGTAATCAAAGCTAAACTATTCGCTGGAAAAAGCGGGTATCTGTGGAGCAGGGTCTCAATGTTTATCATTTGGCTAGCTGGAGTCCCTGTTGGAGAAGAGGTACTGGCTAGAGTGATGGTTACACTCTGGTCACATGCACTGACATCACCAAAGCTACATACATGGAAGCTATGCATGTCAATTAAAGAAAGACACATTTAAAACAATGTAATGGCCACCAATTGTCAATAGTCAGTGAAGTGTAAGGCAGGGTGGCACACCTACCTGTGATCTCAAAACTGGGAAAAGAGGGGCAAGTTGGAGGCCAGCCTGGTCTACATAGTGAGTTCTAGGCCAGCCAGGGCTACATAGTAAAAGCCTGTCGCATATAAATGAACTGACTGTGGATCGACATCTGTACAAGACTGCAAGAAAGAAATTCCACCTGACAAAACTGTCTTTCAAAGACCAAGCGGAGGAAGACACTCCAAAAGGAACCTTTCGAACACTCCTCTCTGCCTCCACACACGCCATGAACCACGGAATGGAGGTTCCTAACACATTTCTCAGGAGTCACATGCTCCAGTCTCCTCTTCTTTGACCTGCAATGCGATCCCCCAAGGACAGAATCCTAGCTAACCAACCTCTACCTTGCTAGTGCCTGGTTGGTCAGTAACTACAGGAATAGGGGTTTGATTACTTTATGCTTGGTAGAAGATGAGGAATGGCCGCCAGGACCACTGTGGAGAGATGGGGGGAACTGAGGGCAGAGGACCGCAGAACTTAGTTAAAAGGAAACCTAGAAATGGAAGATGACTGGTCCCCAGCCTGGGCTACAGAGCGAGTTCCAGGACAGCCAGGGCTACACAGAGAAACCCTGCCTCAGGAAAAAAAAAGATATTAGAAGGAAAGTCTTATGCTAACTATCTGGACTACATATTTTATAATATAAAAAACTTCAAAGGTGAAACATGCATATATTGGCAGAGGACTATATGAGAGACTATAGACCAGAAGGAATTCTGGTCAGAATTTTGTACATAAAAAGGAATTCCAAGCTCCATCACTCGTTTAGGACAGAACAGGGGATGACGACATTCCCCCCCCCCCCCAATCCTGCCCCCGCTTCCCACACAGAAATGGCCAGCAAAGGTAGGGACATACAGCAAGCAGATGGAACACTGCCACGCCAAGTTCCCTCACCCACACAGTGGCTGCATCCTCTCCAGCTAAAATGAACTATGGGACAGTGGACTCAAGGAAGAGGTAGTGGGTGGTTCAGAGGAAAGAAATACTACTTTTAACATGAATAAAATCCAAGGGAACCATATACCTGTTATTCGGCCCTAGTGCCTCTCATGGTTTCATATGACCAGAAGCCAGGGAGAGATACTAAAACCAGGAACCCTCTCTCTGCAGGACTTTCTTCAAAAATCTAGCAGGAAGTGTATCAACAAGTTGAGGCAGGTGGGTACTTGTCAAATACCTAAGGAAATTTAACAACTCTATGTGCCTCAAATAAACAGTCTAACATCAAGTTACACAATAGAATAAGTGTGGGAAAATTAATGATAAAATAAAAGATCCTATGACTCGCAACTTTTCTGACATTTACAATAACTGGGATATTTCATGTATTGTGTATGCCCCAAAATGCTAAAATAGTAGCATACAGGAAGTTACTGGGTTTTACAAAGAACCTGAAATACACACTTCTCGGTCAGGTCGTTTTTAGAGGCCAGGTTATCAGGCAGTTTTCTTCTCCGTTCTGCTTCTCTTACCCGCTCCTGCAGAAGCTCCACAACCTGCTGGACACAGTCATTGACGTCACAGGAATCTGTTTTCAGCACCAGCTCCGGGGCCTCAGGTTTCTCATACTCAGAATCGATCCCAGTGAAACCTTTAAAGGTAGAAATGTAAATAAAGGGTGTGTTTCATCTGTACCAATCTGCATTGAAGTTAAGGCGTACTAAGCGCTGCCCTGTCGTAGCATTATGGTACCGATGCCTTTCTTGGGAGAATCCTAATTAAACTATTTCTTCTTTACATATACAGCCAATTCTCATTACTCACTGTAGTAATGTTCAATAAAGTCGTCTTGAATACTAATGAAGTGAACACTGGCTCATGTCTCCTTAGTAAAACATGAGGTCAGGTTCCCGCCAGCCTCCGGTGTCGTGTGCATTTCTGTCTGAAGGCAGCTTATTGAATGTATTGGTTCACTTACCCTTACCTTACAGCCACAGCCCAGTTCAGTGGAATGAAAGCAACATATCCTTGCTCTCAGATACTACAGGGCCAGGAGGACGGCTCAGTGAGTAACAGGGCCTAACAACCTGAGTTCACTCCCAGGACCCGCACTGTGGAAGGAGACAGCCAACTCCTACAGTTGTCCTCTGGCCTGATGTCCACATTTGTCTGATGAAAAATAACTGTACTGCAGAATAGAAATGCTATACAACAGTCTCAACATTGGGGGCCATTTTAAACAGCATCACTAGGAAATTACATGCAAATGTAAAATGGCCAGTCTGCCTTCTTGCCCCCATCATCAGTTACTCCAAGCAGGTGGCCTGTTCCTTCTGAGTCAGGAAGATGGTAGTTTAATAGGTGAAAGTGGCGACAGTCGGTGGCCTCATCGATGAGCTAGGCCCTGAGGCAGCAAGGTTCTGCATCAGCTTTGCCTGAAAGACTAGACATTACCAGGGCAGGCAGAATTTCCCTCTGTTGCTTATTCCCAGGCCCAAACACAGAAGAGAAACGGATAGCAAACAGTCTCCTCCTCAGTTTCCCTTTATCTTTCCTGAGCCAAAAACTGAACACTCAAATCTAGAATTCAGAACCTCTGCAAAGGTCCCAGACCTCTAGACCTTGTGGGAAGGCAAGCTGGTCACCTGTATGTATCACCCCTATAGAACATTTACTGTATAATCTATTTCCGGCACTTCGTAAGGCCAGTATGCCCTGTTTCTACGAATGCTGATAGAATTAACGCAATATGAAACACAACACCAAAGATGGGCTCCACATTTCCCCTTCCATGCCTGACGTGTCAGATGCTGGAAGTGTGAACAGCCCACGAAAGCTAGACATAGAACCAGAAACAGGTAAATTCAAACCTAAGAATCTTAGAGAGGCTGAATAAAGAGCCTTATCAAGCATTACGACGTAAAAACAGGACATTCTCGTCACATCAAGTTCCTTACACTTCAGGCATCTTCCCCACAGGTATGGGACATCTTGTCCTTTCACGTGACAAGCAGAGGTAGTGATGGCTGGTAACCTAATTATATAAAGTGGGTTTTCAGCACAACCTCTCAAAGTCCCAGCTCTGTCAACCAGCTCAAGTCATTCCTCACTCCCAATGTCTCAGGCAAGACTTATCAGTTCTGGGGGCTGGAGAGACAGGTCAGGGACTAAGAGCACAATATGTTCTTACAGAGGACCAGAGTTCAGTTCCCAGCACCTATGTCACCAGCTCCAGAGGATCAGATGCCCCCAACCTCCACAGACACCTGCACTGACATGCACAGACACACACACATAAATAAAAACTTAATTTAAAAGAAAAGCACATCAGATTTGTACACAAAAGCATGAACTACCTAGACAAAGGGAAACTGTGAAGAATGTGTTCCTTGCCTTTTATTTCTCCTGCCCGTGCTTTCTTGTAGAGTCCCTTGACATCCCTCTGTTCACAGACATGCAGAGGAGCATCGACGAAAACTTCAAAGAAGGGTAAGCTTGCACCCTCATGAATCTGCCTTGCATTGTTGCGATCCTTCAGAGAAAAAAAGGGAGACATTCATGGAAACAGTAAGTGATCAATAAAACATGATCAATAAAAAGTTAGATGTCCTGACATCAAGGATGGATAGAAGGGACACTGTATCCTAGTTTGTTTATATGTATATATGTATTTGCAAGTGTGTGTGTGTGTGTGTGTGTGTGTGAAGCTTCAAACAATTTAGCCAATGGCTTGATCTCAAAAATTAGTGTGTGTGTGTGTGTGTGTGTGTGTGTGTGTATGTTAAGCTTGAAACAATTCAGCCAAAGGCTTCATCTCAAGAACTTTGCTATACCTCAGGGTGTTTTAATAGCAAATTTTACCCAAACTGGATTTACTCAGAAAAATCACAGCACATAATTTTTTAAAGTTACTTGTATTAAAATGAAATTTAAAAAAAAAAAAGTTGAATCTAGCCTCAAAACACAGGCCAATGTTTAAATTTCTTTTTGCCTGATACCACACTTTCAGTAACATAGCCAGCACCTAC
>JADRCD010228807.1:0-16569 GCA_019843815.1 Montemys delectorum
TCCAGCCCCAGGGGATGATGCTTATGAGAATCCCAAAGATCAGGTGCCAGAACAGCAATGTGTGGGCAGCTGCTGGTTTCCCTGCCTCCCCCAGGCTCAGTGGGAGCTAGGTTTATTCAGGTATTGGACTATTTACCCAGGCTTGCAGATGACAAAATCATTGCCCCTCTGAATTCTTTGAGGTCTCATGAAAAGACATTCAAACAAACACAAGCTGCAACCTAGAAACTCACTGTGTGCCACTGGCATCCCTGAAGAGTAACACTATCATCTGAAAAATGAGGATGCTGTTCATGGTGTGATTGGGCATGTTCGATGTTGGGAACCTGGACCAGGAAACAGAGGGCTTTCTCTATATGTCAGAAGAAACAACGCAGATGTGAGGAACGGGATGACTAGTGACCTATGTATGGCCAGAAAGACGCTTCCCAGCAAGCCAGGTGGTTCTGCTGTCATGCAGATCTGTCATATAAGAACTAGAGAAACAGCCATATCTTTTATCCTCATGCCCCAAAGGCACTGTCTGTGGTGCCTCATGGGCCTTGGGGAGCCACAAATGCAGCTTTGCAACTCCCCAAGGAACCATTGAGGTCTTACACCAGGTGTCTCATGTTATTCCCCATGAAAGTCTTGAAGACCTTTCTGGAGAAGGGTAGGGATGTAGAAGGAAGGTGTTAATGGTGTTTTTTACGAAGGAACTGGTCCCATAGACGCCATCCCCTTCCCTAGAGCTGTGGCTAGCACTGCTGCACCTCGGCTTTCTGATTCTAGAGACGGCTCAAAGCTCCACCTGAATTCATATGGTCAGACAAAAGGAAGAGTTTGTGGACTAGATACTGCACACATGTCTTTATTCTTTAAGAATACCTCTTATTAGACTTAGAAACAAGGAAGCGGCCTTCATCTGGGATTGATAAGCACTTGAGAGTCTCAAAGTTAACAGTGAGATCCACCTGGTGCTAAAACCCCTACTCTATTCTCCTATTTAGCTTCAGCTGTCAACTTGACACAAATGAGTTTTTAGAGGGAGTCTCAACTGAGAAATGCCTTGGTTAGACTGGTCTGTAGGCAAGGGGCTGGGTACATTTTCTTGATAATTGATGCAAGTGGGTTTAGCCCACTGTGGGTGGTGCCATTGCCATGAAGGTGGTTCTTGGTGGTACACGAAAGCTAGCTGAGCATTAGCAGAGAGGAGCAAGCAGTCCCTAGCTTTCCTCCACGGTTCCTGACTCCACGCTTGCTTAAGTTTCTGCCTTGCCTTCCCTCTATGACAGATGGTGACTTGGAAGTGTAAGATGAAATGAATAAACTCTGTCCTCCTCAGGTTACTTTTTGGCCATGGTGTTTATCACAGCAACAGAATGCAAACTAGAACATCTAGTTGTTGTTGTTGTTGGTGGTGGTGATGATGATGATGATGATGATGATGATGATGATGATGATGATGATGATATTGTTGAGACCGTATCTTGCCATATAGTCCAGGTAAGCCTCAGACTCCTCCCAAGTGCGGGAATTACAGTTGTGTGCTACCATGCCCAGGCAAGGCACCTAAGCTCTAAAGAACATTGTGGTGGATGGCCCCTGTTGTAAGTGTTCTCCAACAGGGCAGCCTATAGGGGCCTTGAAACAACCCACTATCACATCTTTGTGGATGCTGTGCTACATTATTCTCTTCTTTAACACTGGAAACTTGAATCAAGTCATGTGATAGTTTCATTCATTAATTCCTTCACTCTCTTATTTATTCTGTAACTTCTCCTAAGCACACAGACCCAGCTCTTCTGCACTGCATGGAGGGCTATAATTCTCCCTCTAAAGCCCAGAGCATGATATCCCTTCATTCTTCTGAGGTTTCTGTAATCTTGACTCTAGCTTTCCTGACTGCAACAACCTTCTATGAGGTTGATAATTCTGGCTCTAGCATCTGATTAATTCCTGTCTTTATTGTCCTGAGAACTCTCCAAACAATGAATACTCTGCCTCATGAGTCTTTGTGTACCTGGTTCCTAGTCAGGAACTTATCAGTTCCATATAGAGCTTGCTCAATTAGTACTAAGTGATTAAATGAAACCCCACCCCCACCACAGGCACAGCCTCTGAGTGTGGCCTATTTAATTGGATGAATGTGGGTAGGGGAGGCAGGATTGCTTAGTGGTATTGTTCCTAAGACCTTTTAAAGGTCATGTGTGGTGAAATGGACACTTATCCAATTAAGTCTGGGCCTCCTAACAAGTTGTGTGCAGTCCCCGAGCCTCTTCTGGGCACACAGGGGGATGGGTAGCATGCAGAGGGGGAGGTAGGACTTGAGTCCTTCTAGGGAAGGTGACACCTTCCAGGATGGAGGTGGGAGCCCCAAACAGTGCCCTAGCTTCACACTCCCTTCCCTGTTCCCCTTTGCTTACCACCCCAGCATCCCTAACAAAGCATCGAGCTGAGGGTCTGCTTCAGGGAATTTGATATCTCAGCTTCCTCATGTGTAAGATGTGCCCTAGGAGTATTTGTGCTTAGAGGCTCGGAAGGTGGCTCCATGGGTGCAGTCTGGGCACACATTCAGAGCTGAATGTGAATCCCTAGGTTGGGCTTAGCCACATGTCTCTAATCCCAGACCTGGGTGGGAGGCAGGAATGGGGATATGTGGAGTTCATTTGCCAGGCAGTTTAGCTGAATCAGTAAGCTTCAGATTGCATGAGAGAGCCCATCTCAGAAAGTAAGGTGGAGAACACAGTGCCAACTTCTGGCCTCTAGATACATGTGTGCAAATATCCACCACCACCCCCACCCCCCCCGCACACACATGTGGACACCACATAAACATGTACCAACACAACTCTTCTAAAGAGCAAGTGTGTCTGTTGAAAGGCTTAAACAAAAGCACTCTCATAAAGTCCAGCACAGAATCTAACTTTTAGCAAGCCCTTATAGGAGCTTAGTGATGATGCTCTCTAAATTTAGCTAAGACATCAGCCTTTCCCAAACTCAGTAGTGTCTAACTGCTATCTTTTGTAATTTGATGCAGTGGGGTGACAACTTCTGGTAAGAGCTTATGAGTGAACGCAGCCTGCCAGTGATGTCACTTACATGTAGAAGTGCTCTGCAATCGTGTTTGTTCATTCTGGTTGATTGGAACATGGATGCGATGGTGGGAAAGAGTGCAGCCATTCCTGACAGTGAGGTGCAAGCTGTATGGTGAACATGATATAACAAAGGAGACTGTGCTCTGGACATGTTTGAGCTTCTCTGCCTGCTCCAGAACATCTTCCCATCCTAAGGGAGAGACCCACCAAGTTCTTTAAGGCAATGAGTTGGGATAGAGTTTTTCTTAAGTGATGCCACAACAGGCCTTGTATCTCCATTTGTGTAGACTTCTACTAGAATGGCAACTTTAGGAAAGAATACAGAAATGTCAATCAAACCTGACAACTCCAGCCCAAGCAAGATGAGGATTCTATTTATATATGCTTAATTTCTTTCCCCTTCCTCTTATAGGTCTCTCTCTGTCTTTGTCTCTGTCTCTGTCTCTGTCTCTGTCTCTCTCTCTCTCTCTCTCTCTCTCTCTCTCTCTCTCTCTCTCTCTCTCACTCTCTCTCTGCAAATTGTATAAGCACTGGATGAATACTAGAGGGAAGGAAAATCTAAAGTAAAAGCTCTGAAGAGCAGGTAATCTTTACCCTCATTTGAGCTGGGAGGGGGGAGAGGCAGCCCCTCTTTCACCCTCTAACTCACTTCAAAGCTCAACAGCAATGGGGTAGATGGACTGCATTTCCCAGAGTCTTCCTGAAGTGGAAAGGACAGAAGACATGCTGCTTAGACCATAACACTATGAAATTTTGTCCAAAAGTCAGGCAGGGATGTTTCAACTTTTCCAAAGGTGAACATCACCTCAGAGGCCTTATTAGTGAACTGACCCAGTTGCTTGGTGTCTCTTTCAGTGTGTTCAGATTTGATCACTCTTCTTTCCTAGAGACACATTAATATGCTTAGAGTGAGGTGTGAAATTTATACATCCTTACTCTTTATAAAGGCCTGGGTCAAGACAAAAAGCCAGTAAGAACAAGAGAGATGGTTCTCCATCCCACTCCTACTAGCCAGGCTCATGAGTCCCAGCATGTTGACACAGTTTGCATGATTCCTTGGTGTGGAGGGTTGTTTGGCATACTGTGAGAGATTTAACAACATCCACAGCTTCTCTTGGCTTCATATGAACAGTACTTCAACCTGCCCTCCTCTTTGGTTATGAAGCTCAAAAGTGGCACCAGAGATCCCAAATGTACTATGGCCTCCAAGAAAATAAGCCCTGGCTAAGAGCTTGCTCTAGAGAGAGTAGCCATAGAAGCAACAAGGATGATCTTTTGTTATGGCTTTTCAGTTCTATTTCCCCTGAAAACATCATAAAACAGTCCAGCTGACAAAGGGAAGCTCAGAAAATAGGACATTTGGGGTTTTTAACAGAAACCACAGAAATGTTTTATAACAGAAAGGTAAAGTGCTTCAACAGGAACACTGGGCATTTTGGGCAGAAACACTGGGGATTTTGCTGAAGATGGGAAACAGTGAAACAGTTGAATCCTCTGCAAAGAGGATCTTTTCTCTGAAACAGAACCCATGAGTCATCCCTACATCAGGCCTTTGTAGACTTGTGGGGTTCCATGTTGCTGTCTGGTTCCCATGAGGAGTGACCCTGGCATGGTCTCTCTCCCCAAGGGGGACATTCGGAGCTGGTGTTTGTATTTGCAGAACTTGCTGCCTGATAGATAGCTTTCTCCCTGATGGCAGGGAGCAATTTGGCATCATATAAAATCCTGGATTACTGGCTTGATTAATATTTCATGGTGCCTGGTAGTCATTTACATTTATAGACACATGAGTCATGAAAAATTAAAGCTTTAATTGCTTTGAGTTTCTCCTTATTTATTTATTTTGGTTCAGGAATTTTTCTTTTGCTAAGCTGTTTTTCAAAGTCTTGAAAGCAAAAGTGTTCAAAAGAGTCGGGGCATCTGGAGATGGGTCTGAGGACAGCTTGCTAGGTGATGAGGCATGTCAGAAGGTGATGAAATCACAAGCCGGGCTGAGCTGGGGAAAGGCACATGAGCCGCCAGATCACTTCTCTCCAGCAACAAAGGTAACCGTTTTCCAGAAGGGGAAATTGAATCTACAATTACAGAATTTCAGGCATGATGACAGCCTTATCAATCAGGAAAACTAACACACATAATATCCTGCCTGCTCCTTTGTTTTTGTTTCTGGAGCAGTGTGGAGGCAGGTAGTCACCTGAGGAATTATTCTTGGAAGCTGGGCCTCCTCAGCTTCAGTCTAGGACTCACTCAGTGCTGCTACTGTTTCAAAATACAAATGGTCCTGATGTTCTGCCTTTCTGATATATATCTTCTCCCCTGTTTGAAGGCCGTGCTCTTGTGTTTGACATGGGTTTCCAAAGAGAACTTGACTTTAGTCCTTGGAAATGTACTCTCTGGGATGACTGTTCTGTGAGGCCATTGTGAAGTTTTGCAAAATAGAGCCTTGAACTTTCTTCTTAAAAAAAAAAAAAGATATTACTGGTATGGGTGTGTGATTAGGGAGACATGCATGCCACAGCACACCTGTGGAGGTCAGAGGATAGCTCTGGGAATCTGTTCTCTCCTTTCACCTTTAAATGGGTCCCAGGGATTGAACTCAGGTCATTGTCAGGCATGCATTGCATGCACCTTTACCCACTGAGCCACCTTGCTAACCTGCAGCTTTGGGTTCTGTTTTGGAAGATGTGAAGCAGGGGGAAGGAAAAAATGCTGGTGTTGAGAAATGATGGCTCATCTTAGAAGAAAGGCCTAGAAACCAGTTCTGAAGGGTAAATCTGACAGATGGCAAAAGTGAGGGGGTAGAAGTTGTGATTTTGTATCTCGGGTAGCAGATGTACAAGAATCGGTCTTCATATGAAGGTTAGAATAACTTTTCCAGAGACTCTCTGCCTCAAAACTAATCAGCAAGCAAACAAACGTAAAACATTTCTTAAAGTCTATCTGATTCATAATAATGAATAAAAGTTGCATTTTGGCATTGAAGTTATGACAATAACCAATCCAAGCATTTTCTGACTGAATATGAGGCCTGTTCTAGTAAGAAATTCATGCCTGGTCAAAGTCCATAGTTTGAGAGGTCATAGGCCCAAGAGTGAAACCTACTACTATGTTTGTTTTGCTGAATGAATACGTTTTCAAATATCTTCAAAATATTCATGTTGGTACCCAGAGATTAAAACCTCTCTCAACCTTGACCAGAAAAGGTTCTTTCTGCAGTGGGCAGCTAGCCAGGGAGCTGAGAATCATTGTCTGCACAATGCTCAGCTCCAAATAGAGCTTCAATTACCCCAAGACTGGGGAAAGATGAGGGAAGAGGAGGTGGAGAGAATGTAAGAGCTGGAGCATGAGGAGGATGCTGTGAAATGCTGCCTTCTCAACACAACATGGGCATTGCACTCCCGCATCTGTGGGTTACCTGCACAAGGCTAGTGCTCACAAGTTAGCAAGCAGTGCTAATTGGACTCAATGGATCACAAGAAGTGAATGTAGGAGGAGGTCATGTTGACTGTCCTTGGAGGAAACTGGGAGTGGCTGTGCTCAAGATCCATTGTATGTACATATGAAAGTTCAAAGAATAACTGAAAGGTATTCACTAAAATCAAAATTTAGGTGAAAATAAACATGTCACTTTGACTTAAATCATTTTGTCATGGAAAATATGTAACTGAAACATGAATAGCTTTTGTGTTCTGTTTTTGTTTTGTTTTATTTAAATCTCTAAATGGAGCAAAGCTTTACCAAACCAAATGCATGGTGATGAAAATCACTTCAACTGTGTATTATGCTAGATTGGTCACATATTGACACAGGTTAACGACATTGACTATTAGATGCTATGTAAGTTTCTTAAAGGATAGTATATTTTATTTAAAGAATAATTCCCTTTAAGCTTCATTAGATTCTCACAAACACACATGCTTTTCTGTGATATGAATTCTTCAATATTCCACACAACCCAACAGTGTAGACCACCTGTTTATTGAAGCATGCCATCTATAAGAAACACTGTCATGTACTGGGCTGGTTTCTCCAATGGACTTTCATGGCATAGTATGAATTTTACCTCTTAATAAAGAGGTAGAAATAGACTTTAAGAACCCTGGCATCTTCCCTCTGGGTTAGCACAAATGATTTCATCAGCTGAATCCCTTGAGGTACATAAAGAAAGCTGGTCCTTATAGCCAGCTCTAGGCGGGAACTTCCTAGAGTCCTAATGAAATGAACAATAAAATGATCAAAACAAATAAAACAAATATATAGAAGACACACTTTAGGTGTTTGAAAAGCTTTTGGCCCTGTGCAAGTGACACTGTGGGGTGGTCATGTCACACCCATAGCTGTAGGTGGTCATGTGATACTGTGAGGTGTTGCTTGTTTTCACTCACTTAGCTGTAGGTGGTCTCTGGTACAGGATCTAGGACTCCAGCTATCTGTTTCTCTATGACCTTGAGAGACCTCATTTTTAAAGAGGCTGCCAGGGCATTTTTGAGGATGCTGTGCTTCCTGCAAATAAAGCCACACATTATCCTTGGCTTCCACTTAGTGAGGTAGATTAGAAGGACAATCAAGAAAAGTAAATGGGCACAAACATAGTACATGCAAAACAATTTAAAAATCAAGAGAACTGTCTGCAGTGTGTCTTAGTGGCTGGTCTGACCAGTGTGCATGCAAAGCTGGGGCTATGTAGACTGTGTGGAAGGAGGGTCGTCCTTGACTAGATAACACTGGAAGCCTAAGCATGAGAATGTCACATGCTACTTTATTAGGAAATGTAGAGGCATCAAACCAAGGATAAATAAAAAGTAAACAGCAAAAACTAACAATTGCATCACATCTCAGCAGATCTGCAGAGCCAGAACCCACCAAGTTTTCCACATGTTTTTGTTAATGCTTTTGATGTATGAACCATGAAGCTTGCATGACCTATAGGACTAATGGCACCTGTTCTCACTCGGACAAATTTACAGCCTATGGGGATCTCTATAGTGATCTTTCCTTCCTATGCTTTAAAACAGCACATGAGCAGGCTGGAAGTGTAACCCCGTCTCCATGAAACACTGTAAATATTGTAAAAGAACTAAAATTCAAAACACCCAATTCTCACACTAAGATACCGACAGGAGACAAAACTGAGCTAGAACACTAGCCTGTCTGTGTGTCTGTCAGTACTTGTCCCCAGAACCCACAACTAGTGGTAAAAAAGAAGCCAGAGTTTGCTAGTACCAGGCACATTCCCTTGTAATCTGGCTTCTATCATATGGCATCATGAAAGTGATCACATTCTTAGAGTGAGGAGGAACCTTCCACAAGACTTTCAGTTTCTTCTTTTTCTTCAGTGTGAATGTTTATACTGTCAGTGCATTTACTTGGAAAACCCTGACATCCCACAGGGCCGTGCAGAGGTTCATTCTGAATAATCTGTAGTGTATACTGTACAAGACAACCTGGCATCTGACCAAAAGAAAACAAGCACAGCTGGCTTTCACTCAAAGTGTATTCTGTGGCCTCACAAGACTAAAGCCCTACAGGTGAAAATGGCTTCTGCAAAGGGACCAAGGAAGGGTTTCTGGTGCTGAATGAAACCTCAGCAATCTGTTCCAAGTGGAGCCCCTGCTGATCTGACAACGAAGATCCATGCTCCGTAGGCTGCCATCTGCATTGATAAAACCAACCCCTGTGCCTTGTTGACCGTGGGGTGGTGAAAGAACCAAGCTCAGTCCAGCTATGGCACGCAAGGCTATGGCCCCCGAAGTCTAGGTCTTGGGGTTGGTACTAGGTCCTGAATTTTCTGAATGCTTTGGGTTAGTAGCTTTTTGCACTTGTATTTTCTTGGACTGTTGTATCAATGCCTTCTATGGAAACGTCTATGCCTGAGATTCTCTTATCTTTTATATTCTGTTGGTGATATTTGTGTCTGTGATTCCTACTCTCCTTTCTAGGTTTTTCATCTCCAGGGTTGTCTTCCTTTGTGATTTCTTTATTGTTTCTATTTCCATTTTTAGATCCTGGATGGTTTTGTTCAATTCCATCACCTGTGAGATTGTCTTTTCCTATATTTCTTTAAGGGATTTATGTGTTTCCTCTTTAAGAGTTTCTAACTGTTTACCTGTATTCTCCTGTATTTCTTTAAGGGAGTTATTTATGTCCTCCGTAAAGTCCCTATCATCTCCAAGATATGAGGTTTTAGATCAGAATCTTGCTTATCAGGTATGTTAGGGTATCCAGGGCTTGCTGTGGTAGAAGAACTGGGTTCTGATGTTCTCAAATGGCATTGGTTAATGTTGCTTATGTTCTTGTGCTTGCCTCTAGCCATCTGTTTATCTCAGGTGTTAACTGGCCTTTCTGTCTCTGACTGGAGCCTATCCCTCCTGTGAGCCTGGTTATGTTGGGCCTCCTTGGTTCAGGCTGTCTCTAGGTGTGAGAGAGGTTCTGGAGTGCCTGATCTGTGAGCCTGGCTGTGGCAGACCTCCTGAGAGTCAAGATGACTCTGGGTGTTGGGCAGGGTAGGGGGTGCTGGAGTACATGATCTGCTCCGTAGGGTAGTGATGGACTGGAAGAAAGATATGTCTCTGGCAGGTCTTGAATCATCTGGGCCTGGAGGATCCCAGTAGGGCCAGGTACTGGAATGGTGGGGGACTCACCTGTAAGCCTGGGGGGTTATCAGAACTCCTGGAGGTCAAGCTGTCTCTGGGTGTGGATGGAGTGGTGGTGGGGACTGAAGCACATGGTCTCCTTCCTGGAACCTTCATCCACATATGTTATATTATGCTTTTTATTCCTGAAGCTAATAAATACCTTTGGTGTTTTGTTTTGTTTTTTATTTGTTTGTTTAATTCTATTATTGTGTGTATGTGTTGGGAGTAGGTTTTAGCTGCATTAGTATCTGTGTACCATATCCACATGGTGCCCTAGGATGCCAGAAGAAGGTGTTGGATTTACTGGGATAGGAATTATGGACAGCTGTGAGCTGCTATATGAGTATTGGGATTGAACCAAGGTCCTCTGTATGATCAGCCAGTGCTCTTAGCAGTGAGTCATTGATCCAGCTGCTTGTCCCACCACTGCCACACACAAACCACACTTCAAATTGCAGATGTCTTCCTTGAAGTTCATTTTTGTTTGATCAATCTAGGAACTTCTTCTACATGCTGCTCTATGTTGGCAGCATTTCTACATGTTGCCCTATTTCCACATGTGTTAGTACATATCCATCACTGTGACAGACTACCTGACATAGGCAATTTAGAAGGAAGGAGCTACTTTGGCTTATGACTGCAGTCTCTTATTGTGTGACTCTATTGCTTTTAGAATGGTAGCAAGGCAAAAAAAAAAATGATGGTGGGAGGATCTGTGGTAGTGGCTGTCACTTTACCACATGACAGCCAGGGAGCAAAGAGCAGGAGACAAAATACAATACACTCCTCCAAGGAGCATTTTGGGTAATCTACTTCCTCCAACCAGTTTTACCTTTTAGATTCTACCAACTCAGAATCATACCACCAAATGATGTTGTGTATCACAGGATACCTATTTTGTTGCCTATATTGATTGAATCAAAGTCCTCATGATCCACAGAAGTCCCCAAAGTCCACCCACTGGCAACCAATCCTGAAACATGGGACCTTATGGAGGAGATGCTTCCTGTCCAACCATCACCATACCTGAAGTCTATCTTGTTTTCTTCTTCTTCCCCTTACTGTCCCCACTCAACCATAGTAACCCTGGGATTTTTCTCTTGCTGGGGAAATGAACCCCCATCCCATAGACTACAACTCAGCATTCAAAACCTGACCCATCTCCAACATTATCTGTAACTCCTCTACCTCCCATTTACTGTGTTCTTTTAGCCTTTCTGTTGTAGATCGTTCACCAGATAACATTGCTCGTATATAGCTTTAAGCCAATAGAAAAGTCTTGATTAGCCAGGTCCCGACTACATTGGGAATTTGAGATTAAAGTGTAGCCCCAAGCCTTTCTCAGGGTGAGTTTTTAAACACAAAAATCATGCCCTGGGTTCACATACTTCAGTTAACAAGAACAGTTAGCTAGAAATGGAGCTACAAGAGCCAAAAAGCAAGGGGAGTACATTTAGAAACTTTCTCACAACTATGGACTTTGATGGATTAGGTCTTTATTTTAATTTTGGCAGTTGATGCTGTCTACATTCTGAGTGTTACAGCCTGAATAGTACTTCCATTATGGATTCAGTTGCCCCAAGGTCTGGGGCCTTGTTATACCTTTTAAATGCCAGAAACTGTTGATGTGTTCAAGGGTTTTGAAAGGACAATTGGCGAGTCAATGTATGTACTCTACTATTTGCCTTAAGCTATCACCTTTTCTTTTGCAAGGTGGGGTGGGGTAGGGTGGGGAGGACACAAGGTAGTCCTTGTTGGACTGGAGCTCACTATGTGGGCCAGGCTATACTCAGACTCATAGATATTTACCTGCCTCTGCCTCCCAAGTGCTAGGGTTAAAGATAGGCACTACCACATTTGCCCAGGTGATAACTTGTGCCCTCTTAACCCCTACATTTGAGACTAGTTCATAGATCATTTCACCAGCAGATTTCCCTGCCACCTTGGACTGCCTTTCTCAGTTCTTTCCTCTATAGATCTCTGTGAGTACAACATTGAACCTCTCAGATGTGAGCTATTCGACTTCTACGATCAATCGATGCCTAAATACTATATAGATTCTTAGTTCCTTCTTTTAAAAAATTAAACTGTTGGTTTCAGAACAATTTTTAATTCATGGAAAATTTTATAGAAAAATTGCAAAAGCCATATATGGTTTCCTACACAGTTCCTCCTGTTGTGGGATATATTTTTTTAAAAGGCCAGCAGGCTTTCACTACTGCCAGCAACTGCCATAGCACAATCCCTCCAGCTCTGTCTCTAGCTAACCCCCTTGCAACCACCAATTGTGCTCTGCCCAGCTCTGGTTTGCTTGTCTTTAGAGCTGCTAGTTCCTTCTCAGCCATAAATTCCTGTGGTCGGTGGTCCCACTTTCTAGTAACCCAGTAAAACAAAACTCTTGAAGCTTATAATTAACCAGTCAGATTTATGTATCAATAACTTCTCAATACACAAGATGTCAATATAATAATTTCAGAACCAATTGATAATGATAAAAGCTGCCCACCTAGATTAGACAAATTATACCAATTATTCTATCTTTATGATATAATAACTACATGTTCCTATTTAAAGCCACACTGGTTCAGAATCTTCTTCCTGTCTGTTTGCCTCCATCTTCGTGTCCTCTCTCTCCCTCCTCTGTCACTCTCTGTCCCTGCAACTCCTCGCTCTGCCTCCCTTTTCCCTGTCCAATCACAGGCCTCCTGCTCCACTATTATTTTAGTGTAATTGGACAGTGAAAATCCTGCAACATTCCCCCATTACTGAAGTCTAACCCCTTCAAGTTCTCTACATTTGTTACAATTAATGCACAAATAGTGATATGTTATAGTTAACTGTGACTCCGGTTAGTTTTTAGTTTAGTTTGTCTACTTGTTTGAGATGGGACCTCAAATAGCTTGTTTGGATGATTTAAACTCCCTCTAGCCCCACCTCCCAGGGCCTCAGAATACAGACCATACCTGGTTTATGCCATGCTGGGGAGGGGCTCCAGATTGGGCATGCTTGGCAAGTACTCAACCACTCAAGACACAACAATGGCTCTTGGTTGTCATGTCTTTACTCTTACCTAATATCACTTCCCTCCCTCACCCTCTCTGTCTGGAGCCTAATGAGGAATCTGTATGATCTTTAATTATGAAGTCTTATCTGGGACCCCCACTTTTAGGAAGTGAATTCATATATACTCCTAGCAATATGATTCCCATAAAAGTGTCTAAAACCTGCCCTTCAACCTGACTACTTGAAGTAGTGCCCTAAACCCTTCACCCTGAATACATTGGGTATTTTCCAAGATAACAAAGATGTAAAATTGCCTAAGTTAATCTCCATACCAATATGGAATTTTAATATATGAGAATGATATAAAGTAAAAGACACAGAGTCCCAGTGTACTGCAAACGGGAAGGCCAGATATTGTCTAGAGAGTCAATGGAGGTTTATTTAGGTTACTATCCTTGGAATTGAAATCAAAAGCATAAATCAGAGCTAATAAGATAAGAGCTGAGGGGAGGAAAGGGCTTGTACAAAGTTCCTGGATATGAGAAAAAAAGGAAAAGTGAAGAAGCAGAAAAGCTACATGTAACTGGAGATGAGGAAGCAAGGAAGAGATAGACAGAAATGGAAGCAAGTTTGTAATCTTGCTTCTTGGTCACAAAATAAGATTCTTGGTTTTTATTCTAACAGAATGAGAAATTACTGAATTATAAATTACTTTAATATCAGACTTCAATAAAGATACTAGATTAGATATATCAAAGGAAAGCAAATCAAAATGGAACTGCATTGGCTATCCTCAGAGACCTCTGGCCCTGCCCAATGGGAGGGTTCAAGCGAAGAGGAAAGGGCATGAGGAGGGAGGGGAAAGTGGTCTGCCTCCTCTACCGCCAGTGCTGCTGTTGTCTCCCATGCTCCAGCAGCTGCTGTTGCTCTGAGATGCTGTACTGGCTGAGCTTGGCTGAGCCTGGCTGAGCCTGGCTGAGCCTAGCTGAGACAAGCTGACACAAGCTGAGACAAGCTGAGCCAGTGGGGGAAGTGGGAGGGTTAGTTAGTGAGCAGAATGCAGGGGAGTTTGTGGTGGTAAAAGTTTAAGGAGAGTATTCTCTTCCCAGGCAGTGTTACAGCTCTTGTGACAGATGCTCTCAGATGACAAAGTAATTCTCACACACCTTATTCCTTCTGGATAGGATCTTATATACGGTTTTGGGGTGGGTTGTATCTAACAGCAGTTACTTCCTATAGTTACTTCCTATTGGCTTGACCAGAGATGCCTCATCTACAAGAGGAGGTACTTGTGGGTGCTGCTCCTACATGATTGGTAGTCACAATTCTCTCTATGGGGGGTGGGATGGGGGGCTGTGGCTATGTGACAATGGCCTGGAGCCAGGAGCAGGTGAAGTTTCTACAGTCCCTTCTTGGTTTCTGGAGCTTCAAGCCCCAGCTAGACTTTATCAGACTTCCTCTCGTGGTCCATCACTCCACAGTTCAGGGCACTGAAAATGGATTCCAGAGGCCCAAACAAGTCCACAGCTGCATTTTTAATCTAGGTCACAGACACTCACAATCTACCTTTCCAGGTGGGTGATCTTCGCATATTGTTAATCTCTGCTGACTTCCTGTTCAACAGAGCCCTTCCCCAATCAACAAAATCATACCCAGTCTCTTTCTTTCTAGACCACATACTCTTAGCCAATATTAGTTGTATCACCTGACAAAACCATGAACCTACACTGAATTGTGTTTTAATTATACCACTGCTGCCACTGTGGGAAATCCTGGGGCCTTTCTTCCAGACTTTGAATTTTCCTTTTTCAGGATTATGATACTAATTAATCCTCAGTACATTTAATTTTCTCTGTTCTCAAAAAATGAAAAAATACAAAAACATCGCTTAATTTTATCCTGAGAGGGACAAGTGTCACATTCTATTTACATGATTATAAAATTAGTAACAGAGAATGAAAACATATTCAAAACCACTGAAATAATCACTGGTAACATTCTTATGTATATCTTTCTTTTATGATTTAAAAACTCTAGTCTGGGGCTGCAGCTCAGTGGTAGAGTGCTTGCCTAGCATATGCAATGGCCCGACTTCAACCTAAGCACCAAGAAGCAAAACAAACAAACAAAAATTTGTATCCTTTTAAAAAATTACTGTATTATTAATTGCACCCAACATTGGGTTTTATTATATGTCTTAGGGTTCCTGTTGCTGTTCAGGGACACCATGACCAAGGCAACTCTTAATAAAGAAAGTATTGTGTTGTGGTTGGCTCATGGTTTCAGAGATTTGGTCCAGGTAGAAGCATGACAGTGAGCAGGCAGACATGGTACTGAAGAAGGAGTCCAAAGTTCTATATCTAGATCATCAGGAAGCAGGAAAACAGAGCAACACTACGATCTTTTTCAAATGAAGGCATTTGAAACCTCCAAGCCTACCCCCAGTGACACACAATCTCCGACAAGGCCATACCTCCTCACTATGAAACTATGGGGGATGTTTTCATTCAAATTAGCACATTATGACATGTTCATACATTTACATAGGATACTTTGATTATGAACAATAAGAAATGGTGTCCTTTTTTATATGTTTCTTTGTAAGCTATTTTATCAACAGGTAATAAATATTTATTATTTTTATACATCAAAAAATATTTACCTGTAGTAAAAAAATAAATGACACTCATATAAAAAGATGGCTTGCATATATTTACTTATATGTTTACAGAGAAGTCAGAGAACAGTTGGCAGGAACCAGTTCTCTCCATCCCAGGCATCACACTCAGCTTAGCAGTAAGTTCCCTTACATACTCAGACATCTCATTGACTCTCAAGTACTACTTAGAAACCTGGTATATAATCCCAGATATTCATGGGCTGTGGCAAAAGAACTGAAAGTTCAAGGTCAGCCTGGGATACAGAATGAGTTTTTGGCCAGATAGACACCTAGTAAGACCTTGTCTCAAAATTTAAATGTGAAAATAAAAACTCAATGATACAGTACTTGCTTAAGCATGTGCACAGCACTGAGCTGAATTCTCAATGCTACTACTACTACTACTACAAAAAAGTAACAAATACTGAAATCTCATGGAGGCATAATCGCAAATTTTGGTTGACAAGCATTTGTGAGTGTCACTAAAAAGTTTCTATTAAACCCTCCACTATAGGCTTGCTCTGTCTGGAATCATCTCTCCAGTGGGCAGAGGAGATGGCAGCTCAGAGTCTGTCCTCAATTCTAGGGACACATTACTTTGTCAGAGGATGTTCAAGGAGCAGAAACCAGGCCTGGTTGCTCTTTAATGTCTGCCACACATTTACTAGGTCAGTGACCATGACAGGAGGAGGTGAAGAGGAGATCAAGTGGAATAGAGACCAGGAGGCCTGAAGCAACACAAATGTTCAGAAAAGGAGAGAATGTGAGTGGTAAAGCAGAATCCTAAAGAGACAAGGAGGGTATGAGATGGACCCAATGTTAAGACTCAAGGTTCTGCATGTTCCTGGGCTCAAGGTAACTCCCTCACGCTGGCATTTTTGATCTGTCAATTAGCTACTGAAGCACAACCGTAATTCTTTCATTCTCCAATTCTTTAGCAGGTATATGCACACTTAGTGTAAAAGGTATAAACATTCTAGGTTTTGTAAAAGCTTGGAGCATCTATCAGGGTTATACAACTACTCCAAAGAACAACTCTCCTATATCTAGAAGTATCCTTTTGCACTCTGCCCAATGTACAGCTTCAGGAGTAGCTTACACACAGTTGTGGAAGGAAGGAAGGAAGGAAGGAAGGAAGGAAGGAAGGAAGGAAGGAAGGAAGGAGGGAGGGAGGGAGGAAGGAAGGAAGGAAGGG
>JADRCD010228808.1:0-27346 GCA_019843815.1 Montemys delectorum
TGTAGGATTTCTTCAATTTCTTTATGAGGGCACTTAGTGCTATGAATTTTCCTCTTAGCACAGCTTTCATTGTGTTCTATAAGTTTGGGTATGTTGTGTCTTCATTTTCATTGAATTCTAGAAAGTCTTTAATTTCTTTCTTTATTTCTTCCCTGACATAGTTATCATTGAGTAGAAATTTGTTCAGATTCCATGGGTAAGTGGGCTTTCTGTTGTTACTAAAGTCTAGCCTTAACCTGTGGTTATCTGATAGGATGCATGGGATTATTTCAATCTTCTTGATTCTGTTGAGGCTTGTTTTGTGAATGATTATATGGTCAATTTTGGAGAAGGTCCCAAGAGATGCTGAGAAGAAGGTATATTATTTTGGCTTAGGGTGAATTGTTCTGTAGATATCTGTTAAATCCATTTGGTTCATAATGTCCATTATTTTCACTGTATGTCTGTTTAGGGTTTCCTTCAATGACTTGTCCATTAGTGAGAGTGGGGTATTGAAGTCTCCTAGTATTATTGTGTGAGATTTAATGTATGTTTTTGTTTTCTTTTTAATTTTCTTTTATGAATGTGGGTGCCCTTGCATTTGGTGCATAGATGTTCAAAGTTGAGAGTTTATCTTGGTGGATTTTTCCTTTGATGAGTATGAAGTGTCCTTCCTTATCTTTTTCTGATAACTTTTGGTTGAAAGTCTATTTTATTGGATATTAGAATGGCAACTCCTGCTTGCTTCTTGAGACCATTTGCTTGGAAGACCTTTTTCCAGCCTTTTACTCTGAGATAGTGTCGTTTTATCATTGCAGTGTGTTTCTTGTATGCAGCAAAATGCTGGACCTTGCTTGGGTATCCAGTTTGTTAGCTTATGTCTTTTTATTGGGGAATAGAGATGGTTGAGGTTGAGAGATATTAAAGACAGATGATTGTTAGTTCCTGTTACATTTGTTGTTGGAGGTTGTTATTATGTGTGTGTGAGAGTGTCTCCTTTTGGGCTAATTGTGAGATGATTAATTTCTTGACTTTTTTTCTTTGTTGTAGATACCCTCCCTGTGCTGGAGTTTTCCTTCTAGATTTCTCTGTACAGCTAAAGTAATAGATATATATTGTTTAAATTTTGTTTTGTCGTGAAATATTTTGGTTTCTCTATCTATGATGATTGAGAGTTTTGCAGAGTATAGTAGCCTGGGCTGGCATTTCTGTTCTCTTGGAATCTGTGTGATATCTAAGATCTTCAGGCTTTTAGAGTCTCTGTTGAGAGGTCTGGTGTAATTCTGATAGTCTGCTTTTATATGTTACATGACATTTTTCACTTACTGCTTTTAGTATTCTTTCTTTGTTCTGTGGAACTGTTGTTTGGACTATTATGTGATAGGAGGATTTTTTTTTTCTGGTTCAATCTACTTGGTGTTCAGTAGGCTTCTTGCACATTCATGAACATCTCTTTCTTTAGGTTTGGGAGATTTATTCTGTGAATTTGTGGAAGATGGTTTCTAGTCCTTTGAACTTGGAATCTTTGCTGTCGTCTATTCCTATTATTCTTAGGTTTGGCCTTTTCATTATGTCCTGGATTTCCTAGATGTTTTGGGTTAGGAGTTCCTTTTTCTTTGTGTTCTTTTGATCACTGTGTCAATATCTTTTAACTTATCTTCTATGCCGGAGATTCTCTTTTCTCTTGTGTTCTGTTGTTGATGCTTGCATCTCTATCTCTTGATCTCTTTCCTAGGCTTTCCATTCCCAGGGTTGCCTCCCTTTGTGATTTCTTTATTGTTTTGACTTCCATTTTTAGGTCTTGGACTGCTTTGTTAAATTCCTTCACCTTTTAGATTGTGTTTTCCTGTGTTTTTTTTTTTTTTTTCAGAGATTTATTTGTTTCCTCTTTAAGGGCTTCTACCTGTTTACTTGTGTTTTCCTGTATTTGTTTAAGTGAGTTTTGTATCCTATGTAAATGTCTCTATTATCTTCATGAAAGATTTTAGGTAAATATTATGCTTTTCAGGTGTGTTAGGATATCTAGAACTTGCTGTGGTGGGAGAGCTGGGTTCTGATGGTACCAAAGTATATTTGCTGCTGTTGCTTATGATCTTACACTTGTTTCTGGTTATCTCTTGTATGGCCTCATTATCTCTGCCTGGCACCTGCCTCCTGTATCCCTGGTTGCAGCAGATCTCCTGGGAGACCTAAGGCCCTGGTTGCAGCAGATCTTCTGAGAGATCTGCACACTAGTGTGTTGAGAGGAGTAGACACACCAATCAGCCCAGTGGAAGTGCAGGCTGGAAGGGCTCAGCTATAATTCTTTATAATACTGAATTGCTCCTGTTAGGGTTACAATACACATAATTGAAATCTCCTAGCATACTTGACACCATCCTCTCAAGTATAGCATCCTGGTAACCATGCAGAATTTTACATTCCTCCACTTCCCTTTGTTCAAAAACTGTCATGAATATTATGCTAATGTATGCTATAAACCTTGTGAAACAGTGTAGTTTCTTATTTATATTTAATAAATACAAATGCATTTTATTTTGTAAGCATGTACAAACTTCTTGTTTCTGTTGCATTTCATTCTCTTACTTCTCTTGTTCTTTTTGTTATAAAGTAAATCTATTAGATGCTTTGATTGTGTTCAGTAATCTAGATCATGTGATGACACACCACTATTGCTTAACTTCAATGTATTTTTATGTCATTGTCAATACCAAATACTATTTTCACTAATATAAAAGTCTTTGTCCAGTAATTTTCTTTTCTTTTCTCTGCACTTAAAATGCTATGCTGACCTGGAACAGCAGGAAACCTTTCAGTGACAGGGTCCTAAGTGGGATATAAGGAGACAAGAAGATAAAGAAGATAGGAAATATGTGGTTAGGAGGTCTTATGCAAGCAATACTTTTTGCCAAGCAAGCTTACTAAAAAGCACAACATCTTATATACAGGTGTAGTTTTGAGAAAAAAATGGAACAAAGTTATGGAAAGCTATCATACAATGGCAATGGGACAAAGTCAGCAGGAGGCTAATCTAGGAATTTTGCATAAGGAGAAATAAGAATATCTCGAGGATATCCAAGCATACAGTAGCCCTGGACCTCTAGTCTCTTCAGGGAAAAAAGTCAAGTTTTCAGAAACCCAAACTTTAACTACTTCAAGACTCTGGCCACCAGCATACAACTGAACCAAGACAAGTCTGGTCCTGGACAAGGATATAGAGCTAGGTTCGCTTGGTTCTTTCACCTGGGCTCTGAGAAAGTCTTAGGTGGGTTTTGTTCTCAACAGTGGCATCATTTCCTGACTTCCATCATTTTATGTGTGTGTGCCAGGGAACAAGATGGAGAAAAGACGGTGGTACTTTCAGAGAAAGTGAATACTGAAGACTAAATACAGAGAGGGAACTTGTCTTGCCAGTCCTGAGGGAAAAGAATTCCACAGAGAAGGATATAGAATATATTTTGTTAAAGGAAACTTTCTGGAACTATATTTTCTACTAGCCATGGAATTTAGCATTTCTTTTCTCTTTCTTGGGAAGATAGTCCTTGCTTCATGTTTGTTTTAGTCACTGGCTTTTTGGCATTTTATAAGTTTATTATTCTGGCCCGAAACATTATTTTTGAATCCCAGACCATCTTCAGTTCTCAACATATACATTTCTTACATTTGACTTATGGGAAAACATTTCTAGCTAAATTAATATATTCCTAAATGATCTTGATCCTGAGTTTTCTGTATCCCTAAGTTATTTACTCACACTTACCAAGCCACTGTATGTAAGCTCATTGTTCTTCACATCAATTCTATCCAAAATTTCTGCTTAGACTTTCTATTGTTTGCAGCCATCTTTGTCTGCATAGCTCCAGAAGGCATTGTGCCAAGGTTCTCTGTTGTTATGAATTTATGGGTCCCTGTTCAAATTATTTTGGGAGCTTGATGTTTCCCACTGACTTTAATATGATGGCAAACATTGTAATTAAGGGAGGCAACAAGAGCAGGTAGGTAGAAACAAAAAGAAATGGACCATTATTAATTGTCCAAGCCCCAGTTTTTTCTTTCCTTTCTAGTGCATTCTACAGAATATAAGAAATTTACGTGCTGTATGTCAGTCAGAAACATCGTTGTAGAAATGGAGTAAGATTATAAACATCATTGTCTCAAAATGGCCACAGTCTCTCCACTGTATTCAGTCATGAAAGAGAATAATTTCTGGTCTATAATTTATTGTCTTATGAAGAAGTGAAACTTACAAATACATCAAATCTAATGTCTTGTGTGAAATGCTAAAGAAAAGGCATGGTGGGAGAGAGAAGCTGAGATCACAAAACCAGGTGAGGTTAGCACACCATGCTGGAAATAGTTAGAAAATAAACTGACATATCCAATTTCCAACTGAATTTGACTTGTTTCTATCATGGTTATAAGGATTCCTTGACACTTAATAGCTCTGCTGGAAGATAGATGTTTTCAAGCCAGTCTCCCCCACAGAGTAATGCTATACTTCTATTTTGTTCCAATTATAATATAGACTCACAGACTAGATAATGAAAATTTATCTCTGGAATCAGTATCTTGAGGGCTCAAATCAACAATTTATTAATGCCACATCTCTGTGTCTCTGTTTCCTCGTTTTTAAAATGAGGATGGAAGCAATACTTAGCATATACACTTGGGAAGAGAGTTACTGCTGTAAGGTAAGCCACTCTGCATTTGTGAGCTGTGTGAAACAGCGAGAATCTTGCCTTACTGTAGAGTGTCCTATAAGAATTGAAGAAGCAGTTTTATGTTTTGATAATATTCATTATGTGTAGATTCATGTCTATTCCATTAGATGTACTGAAATATGCCTGTTTTAAATGATCTCATTTTAAGTAAAATAAAAAATGCTTGTGTATGTGTACACCATATTCATTGTATAAAAATGTCTTGCCTTTAAATATCCTGACATTGTTCATCTTTAACAATAAAATTACCCAGCAGTAGTCTTTCAAATGCAAATGCTTAATATAGGACAGTGAAAACACTGATAAAAAGAGATAGCTGTTACCCTGACACTGGGTTTGCATGATTGTCCTTAAGGCAAAATATTTTGCTATGTTGTCCTTCATAGGCGATATGGAAGCCAGCAGACATTATGATCATGGTACATTTGATGTATGGCAGGGCTGTTCCCTAGGTCTAGGGATCACTTGCCTGTTCCAGGGGTTAGCAGTACTCAGTCTAGCCGGATATGACTCACAACAGCTTATATTTAGCCATTTCCTAAAGTGATTGTATTTATTCACTTCATGCAAGTCCTGGGGTGATGCAGGAGACAGGAACCATTTATCAGTGAGCAGAGCTGAAATTAACCAAACAAAAGCAAGAAAGCAAATTTTAAAAAGTCTATGAAGGTGATGGTTATTTGTAAAGATGAGTAAAATTGATGAAACTAGCTAGATCCACAAAGAAGAAATAAAGACAAGACTTAAAGTCAGAAATGAAAGAGATTTCACAAATAGTACAACAAAAGCATAGGTAATCCTGAAATTACTAATGAACACCAGGAAATCATTCCCTTGGGTTCTCTAAAAGAAATGTAGAAATTCCTAGGAGTGGCAACCTTAGGACAAACAAAAAGATATGAGAAAGCTGAGCAGACCAGGAAGTCAAGAATAAGTCAGCAAGAAGAATGGCTCCTAGCCCAGTTAGGGGAACAGGATCTGTAGGCAGGCAACAGAGTCAGGGACAGACCCTGCTCTAGTTGTTGGGGACTCACATGAAAAACAAGCTGCACATCTGCTACCTATGTGCTAGGTCCAGTCCATGCATCTTCTTTGTTTG
Source organism: Montemys delectorum (assembly GCA_019843815.1). NCBI lineage: Eukaryota > Metazoa > Chordata > Mammalia > Rodentia > Muridae > Montemys > Montemys delectorum. The sequence goes on from JADRCD010228808.1 coordinate 5,800, forward strand.
ATGTTTTAGTCCCTGGGAACCCCCAAGGGTCCAGGTTAGAGGACTCTGCTGGAATTCCTATTACCTCTAGGTCCCTTAATGCTTCTTTCAACTCTTGCACAAGACTCCCCAAGATCTGCATAATGTTTGGTTGTGGATTTCTGCAACTGCTTCAGTCAGCTGCTGGGTGGGCTCTCTCAGAGGACACAACTGTCCTCTTAGGCTTCTGTCTGCAAGCATAACAGAGTATCATTAGAAGTGTCATGGATGAGTTTCAAGTTTGGCCAGTAATTGGTTGGCCATTCCCTAAGTCACTGCTCCATCTTTGTTCCTCAGTGGGACAAAGGACTTGATGTGTCACAGTGAGTTGGTACAGGGCAGGGGTAGGGAGCTCCCCTTTCCTGGAGGTGGAGGAGGGGTTTGTGGAAGGGTGGGAGGAGGTGGTTGTGATTGGGATGTAATGTTAATAAATAAATAAATTAATTAAAATAGAAATGCTCCCAGGTTTCGGGCAGCTGAAAAATTCATTAAACATCCAAAGAAAATGGCATAGCATCATGAATTTTTAATTGTCAAAAAGAATAGAGTGGTGTGACTTGAGACCACTAATTGATAGCTAAAGCTCTGCTATTCTGTTTATATTCTTTAATTGTTGGTTTACTTATACCTGCAAGTATGCTTGTATATATGTCTCTTATATACATTGATTTAAGTGTGTGGTACTTTGGGACTTATTAATATTGGTCAAGGCGTTAAGAGATGCCCAATTTGTATGCAGTAGTCAACCACAACACAGTTAATGAAGAAGCAAAAGTAGAAGTGGAAGTGGAAGAGGGGAAGGAGGAAGAGGAAGAAGAAGAGGAAGAAGAAGATTGAGAAAATATGTGGAAAGTAGCATGTGGATGCTGATGTGGTTGAAGAGGAAGAAGGGGAGGAGGAAGAGGAGAGGAGACACATTTCTCATCCTTCTACATTATGCATCACTAAGAATTATTGTTATTATAATTAATCCATAGACAAGAATACAATCTGAAACATTCAAATACTCTCACTGTTTAAGTGATGTAAGGTGATTTTGGTATCTGAGAGGAAAAAAAATCAGCATCCACAGAGATAGTGAGAGCTTAGGTCTCCTTGGTTTTTCTTAAAAGTATTCTGTAGAAAACAGAAGAGGCAATGACCATTTTCTAGAAATGTTTTATATATATTTAATAAAACATTAACAGTCTTTATGAGATGAAATTATTCATAGCCTCAAAAATTTCATTTATTTTTAATTCTATTATTGAACTATCATTAATTGTGTTTAACCTCAAATAGAATGTGGTTTTATTTAAAGGAGACAGAAATCTTTGCAGCTAAGTAGACCTACATTGACTTCTAGCATGTCACAATTACCTTGTAGAGGTTTCCAGGATTTGCATTCTTTGTCTATTTTTTGTGGTACTTTAATCACAGGACCTTGGAGATTATGTCTATTTTTATTCCATACATATAGTAGTGCCTAGAACTACTATAATACATCTAATAATCAATACATCTTTGCCAAGTTAATGTGTGTATGTTTATGTAACCTCTGATAGGTATGGGAAAAATTGCAACTACTAGAAACTTGATTTGGTTTTTCCATGGAAAACATGCAGGAAATAGAAACAGAATGACCTTGTTAACATCGACCTGACACACAGAACTCATATTATTTCTCTCAGAAAAGAGCCTTGCCAAAGGCCTAGAATAATCGAATATAATTCACTGCAAATATCAGAACCACTTCAAAATTTAGTTGGTGTGGGTTGTTATGGTAATGCCCTATCACTGGACGAGGGATATGGAAAATGCTTGGTGTGTAGAGAAAATAGGCCCGAGGGGGGAAAAACCCACAACATTATTACTTCTATTTTGTGTATCATCTCTAATATCATCTCTAATAAATAGGAGTGATGATTAAAATATGTAAATTTGAATGGGGCAAGTGTGCCCCAGATATTTACCAGTTATTCTAAGTGCTTGTGTGAGGCTGTTCTCCCTCCTGTTTTGTTTCATATTTTATTACTATATGCTGATTTTGCAGAATAATGGGTTCCATTGTGACACACTCATACATGGATGAAAAATGCTTTTCTCAAACTTCCCTTCTATCCTTCTCCTCTGTCCATGTTCCTATTTTCCTTGAATCCGTTCTCTTTTCTAATAGTTCTCCTTCCACTTTGTTGTTATCTCTGCCCATTGCCTACAAATTCACACATACATAGAGCATGCAGTACTTAGCTGCATTATTGGGCCTGTATTATTTCACAAAACACAGTGATTTCCAGTTCTGTCCATTTTCTTGTATTTGATGGGATTGCATTCTTCTTTATGGCCAGGTGGAATTCTGATGTATAATTTGGATATGAAAAAGGAAATGTTACAACTAATACAACGTAAGCACAAATAATAATAAAATTATTGTGAACCGACCACTGAGCTCTGAGGGCTCTGAGCTCTCCTCTAATCCTCCAAAATCACAGGATCAGGACTGTCACTGCAACGCCCTGGAACTCCAGTCCCCCGAACCAGCTTGTTTTCATCAGGACTCTCTAGAGGAACAGAACAGGTTATATATTTAGCTATTTTAATTTATGTCACAATTTGCATATCATATATATATATATTACTATATGTCTTAGTCAGGGTTTCTATTCCTGCACAAACATCATGACCATGAAGCAAGTTGGGGAGGAAAGGGTTTATTTAGCTTACTTCCACACTGCTGTTGATCACCAAAGGAAGTCAGGACTGGAACTCAAGCAGGTCAGGAGGCAGGAGCTGATGCAGAGGCCATGGAGGGATGTTCCTTACTGGCTTGCTTCCCCTGTCTTGCTCAGCCTGCTGTCTTATAGAACCCAAGACTTCCAGCCCAAGGATGGCACCACCCACAAGGGGCCCTACCCCTTTGATCACTAATTGAGAAAATGCTGCACAACTGGATCTCATGGAGGCACTTCCCCAACTGAAGCTCCCTTCTCTGTGATAACTCCAGCCTGTGTCAAGTTGACACATAAAACCAGCCAGTACACTCTATTAATGAAAATATGCTTTATATTATATATTATTAAAATTTAAGATGATAATAGACATCCTAGGTGATGATTAGACACAATGCCCAAAACATGGGCAATAGCAGCAAATAGGCATAAAAGATGATACTAAACTTGAGTTTCTGTATGTCAAAGAAAAGACTCAACAGAATAAAGAGGCACCCTACAAAGTTTGAGGAAATAGATGCAAACTACATATGAAGAAGTGTTAATATGAAATAGATACAAATAACTGAAATAAGCCAATTTTAAAATAAATAAATAAAAATAAATACATGGATCAATGCCACAATTAAAATTTTACCTTAAGAAAATGGCTGTAAAATAAGATTTCCTCAGTTTGAAGTCAAGTTCATCTATTAATTTAATAAATTATTTCTTTCAGTTTTTAAATGTTTTTATGCGATGTGGAAGTCACCCATTCTTTACTTTTGTGAGGTAAAATTAAACATCACCTGCCTGCCTCTGGTCTTCATGTTACTTCTGCTTGTCACTTAGGAAGACAAGCATGATTTTACTGAAAATGATGTATATCTTTTGAAAAGTGTATGCAATTATATGATTTTTATATTATTTTGTATTCATTTAAATTAAATTAATCTACATATATTTATATTAAATGAGTATTGATAATTTTTCTTTGTTTTCTTATTTTTTCATGAGACCAATCTCTGTGATGGGCTCTTACCTCTCCCAGGCTTGCTTTCAGCTTCTGAGCCTGCTGCCTCCTCATCTCAAATGCCGAGATTAGAGTCACATGCCCACATCTGGTTTATGTTGTCTGGGGACAGAACCGGAGTCCTTTACATGCTAGGCATTCTATCTAATCTATACCCCAGCCCTTTATTAGCAGATTTGCTACCTAACATTCTAACCACAGTTCCCTGTTAGTCTTCTAAATAATAGAGAACTTTTTCCTATTTCCTTGGGTTTATGCCAGATAACTTTAGAAAATCAAGTGTGCTTAGCATCAGTGTAATAAAGACCACAGATATTCTAATTTGAACAATTTTACTCTGATTGGAAGACAATCTGAACAATGAATTTTTTTTACTTGTATCTTAGTGTTGTTTGTTAGTTTTAATAAATGGAATCACTATAAAGTTGTTTTGTGTATACTTAAAAGCATTTGCAAATAAGGCTGTGTTTTAATCTATTAGGAGATACTCTTATCCCCCTTCTCTCCCTAACTGTCAATAAACATAGTAAAATAAAATTGTTTCTTTTCATGTGTCTATATTCAGATACCAGCATTGTCAAAGGATGTGATCAAATGTTCATTTTTAAAATGTTACTCTTGGACTGGCAAACAGGCTCAACAGGCAGAGATGCTTGTGCCTAAGCTAGACCACCTGAATTCAATCCCCACAGCCACGTCAATATGGAAGGAGAGAAACAACTCCACAGTATTGTCTTTGGCTGCCAAATATACTCCATGACATGCATGCAGCTGCACACACACACACACACACACACACACACACACACACACACACACACTAATGAATAAAGGGAGTTTAAAAGTCACTCTTTAATTCTAATCTGATAATTGTTTTCAGGAAAAGTTCATGCAAGTACGTGGAGCCTTCTTTAATCAAAAGCATCATCTCATTCTGTTGACTTAATTAACCTTTGAATGAAGTCATTATAGATGAAATGATATGTAAACAAAATGAATTTTAACTTGTATTGGATAACAGAGTGGTTGTTGAGTCATTTTGTATCTCTTGATAAGTAAAAATATCTAATCTTTTAGGCACATAGTGTGGTAATGAAAGTGTAGTTTCTTTCTTAATGAACACAATCATTGATAACATTTGATAATATTAAACAAACTTCATTTAATACTGAAATCAGTGCTTCGGGTAGTCTTATATGTCAATATTACATATGAATAGGAATTTCTAATTTGATTGCCTCACCATCAAAAATGGCTTGGGAAAATCACATTTTTTATGCAAAGCGGGTACTATGGAAAGAAACAAACATGAAGTGAAATTGTTTTAAAGGTCATTGCAATGCTTACTGTTGCAAGCTAGCTTTATTTTTCTACTATTTGAAACAAGTCTCCTATTTATAGAATTCATTTCCAGGGATGAATAAAGCAGATGAAATGGTCTTTTACTGTGATCCGGCATCCTTAGTTAAGTAAGTGAAAAAATGCTCTCCTCCAGTGTTAAGATGAAGCAAAAAGACTGGTGAGTTAAGGGATATGCAAAGAAAAAAAAACAGCTCAGAATGTTGTTAACATCTTATTCAAGCATAGCTGGAGCTCTGAACAGCCCTAATGCTTGACTTTACCTGGTGAACAAAACAAACAAACAAACAAAACGACAAACAAACAAAAGTAATCAAGCCATTCTCAAAGAAGTCCTGTTAGCTTCATGTCTTTCATCATCCACAGCCATTCCAAAGTGCAAATTCTGCTTTCTTGGGACCAAGAATAAGAAACACTAAGTAAATCTATTCATTGACTACGTTTAGTACATTTTAGTTCAGGAAAACGGGCTCCCTGTAAGGTTAGACTTGCGAACACTGCATTATCTTTGTGGTTGTTTCCTCTCAATACTTCACTAATTCAGGGTACAGATAGAAGAGTTCCCATTATTAGTAGCATGGTTCTAGAAGCAGCCATTTCAAGTGCCATAGACATACAAATTAACATTTCTTCCCATTTCATAATTACTTAATTTTTACCAATTAAGAGCATGACATGAGCATATGGTGGCTTCCCATCTGCTAATTTCTTCTCCTCAATTAATTATTGCCATTAATATAGTTGATGATGACAGTGTTTGGCTAAATTAAACTAATTAGTAACAGTCCACTGGGAGGAAGCGTTTCTGCATTACATGCGGAATCTGCAGCTGCTGCCTCCCCTAGCTAGTCAGGCTTGAGTAGAATACTTAGGAGAACTATAAACATTTTGATGAGCCATATTTGAAAGTTCTTTTCCTTTTTTAATTTTTTTTGTCTTTTACTAAACATAGATTCTTAACTTATACAATATAATCTGAATACAGTATCACTCTAGTGCCTCCCATCTCCTCTCCCATCCAGATCTACTCCCTTTCTATCTCTCATTAGGAAAAAAAACAAGTTTCTAAAAGATAACAAGACATGGTGAAATAAAATAAGATAAAACAAACAAAAACATCACATAGATGTTGGACAAGACATGTCAACAGAAAAAAAAAAAGCGCAAAGAGAAGACACATCAACCAGAGACTTGCTCATTCACACATTCAGGAGTCCCATGAACGTACTAAACTTATAGTATATATGCAGAAGAGCTAATGCAGACACACGTAGGCCATGTGCATGCTGTTTCAGTCTTTGTACATTTATACAGGTCTTGCTCAGCTGTTTTTACAGGACTTGTTCTGGTGTCATTTGTTCAATATGTCTCCCAAACTTTCTTCTTCCTCTTCTGTCGGGTTCCCTTAGCCCTCAGGGGAAAGATTTGATAGAGACTTCCCATTTAGAGCTGTGTGAACCAAGATCTCCCCCTCTCCCTCTCTCTCTCTCTGTCTCTCTGTCTCTCGCTGTCTCTGTCTGTCTCTCTGTCTGTCTCTCTGTCTCTCTGTCTGTCTATCTGTCTCTGTCTCTGTCTGTCTCTCTCTTTCTGCATAATATCTTGCTTTGAGCCTTTGTATTTGTTCCCATCTGCTACAAGAGGGAAGTTTTTTGGTGATGGCTGAATAAATGTTGGGCATGGGTTCCATCTCATGGAGTGAGCCTTAAGTCAAGTTGGATATTGATTGGTTACTCTCACAGGTTTTGTACTACAGTTGCCCTAGAACATTTAATGGACAGGACAGATCAAAGATTTTGTGTCTGGGTTGGTGCTTGCATTTTTCTATTGGTATCCTGCAGAGTACCTTCCTATACCAATGACACTAGAGCACAGGAGTCAAGAGTCTGTGGGTGTTGCCTTCAGCAATAGGTCTTTGCTCTTAGTCTGTAGAGAGTAACTTATTGTCTTGGCAACAGCCTGAGTTGTTTGGGATTTCCATGGGACATTTCTTGCCAACAATTCAATTAGATGGAACATAGTCCCAGTACTGGAAGCTTCATTTGGTGACAAGAGGTGACCAAATGGGGTTCTGTCTCTATCATTGTTTGGAGACTTCATTAGTAGGACCTCTATATATTATAGGAAGTTCCCACTGTACTTAGTTTCCATATCATCCCTCAAAAGCATTTCATTTCTAGTTCTCTCTCCCTCCATTCTCTCCCTCAGTCCTCTCTTCCTTGCCCCTTCCCACCTGGTTCTCCCATTCTCACTCTTCCCCAAAGGCTCCAGTCCATTCTATTCTATTCTATTTCTGCTTCTAGGGAGAATTATGTGTCCCTGCCCCCTAGTCCCTCTCTTTGTGCTTTACCTCTCTGGGTCCATGAAGTGGACCTTGGTTATTACTTATTTTAATGGCTAATATCCAGATATAAGAGAATACATACAACATTTATCTTTCTGGGTCTGGATTACCTCATTCAGATTTTTTTCCTAGTTCCATCCATTTGCATTCAAACTTCATGTTATTTTTTTATTAGATGTTTTCTTATTTACAATATCTCCTTTCCCAGGTTCCCCTCCCAAAAAAAAAAAAGAAAAAGAAAAAGAAAATAAAATAAGAAAAAGTATATAATAAAAAAACCCCAAATACTCCATTACATAAATGTATTACATTATCTTATCCACTTTTTTTCTGTTGAAAGACAACTAGGTTGCTTTCAATTTCTGGATATTATAAACAGAACAGAAATGAACGTAGTTGAGCAAGAATCCCTCTGGTTGGACAAAATGGCCTTTGGGTATATGCCCAAAGTTTTATAGCTCTGTCTTGAGGTGGATCGATTCCCGTCTCTCTGAGGAACCACCATACTGATTCCACAGTGGCTATACACTCCCTCCAGCAATTGAGGAGTGTTCCCTTTGCTCTACATCCTTGCCAGCATGAATCATCATTTGTATTATTGATCTTAGCCATTTTGACATGTGTAAGATAAAATTTCAAAGTAGTTTTGAGTTTTCAATTCCTTGGTGGCTAAGGATATTGAACATTTAAGTGTTTCTAAGCCATTTCAGTTTTCCCTATTGAGAATTCTCTATTTAAATCTGCACTTCGTTTTTAAACTTGGGTCATGTGGGCTTTTTATATAAAGTTTCTTGAACTCTTTATATATTTTTGATATTAGCCCTCTATCAGATGTGGAGTAGGTAAAGATTTTTTTCCTACTCTGTACGCTGGCACTTTGTTCAAATAATGATGTCTTTTTCTATTCAGAAGCTTTTCAGTTTTATGAGCTGCTATTTATTAATTGTTGCTCTTCATGCCTATGTTAATGGTTTTCTGTCCAGAAAGTCTATGATTATTACAGTAACGAAAAAAACAACTTGGGGAGAAAAGGGTTTATTTCATCTTATAGCTCACAGTATATATAGATATATAGATATAGATATAGATATAGATATAGATATAGATACAGATATAGATAATTGAGGGAAGTAAGGGCAAGAACAGGGCAGAAACCTTGAGGCAGGATCCAGAGTATAGGCCATGGAGAAGTGCTTTTCACGGGATTGCTTTCTCTGGCTTGCTCTGCTAACCTTTCTGTACAATTAAGGACCACTTGTCCAGGGGTAGCACTTCCCATGAGAAATCTTCATCATGAGTTCCTTCATCAACCTTTAATCAGTAAAATGTCTCCCCTAGATCTGTGCACAGGCAAACTTGTTGTAGGCAATTTCTCAGTAGAGATTCCTTCTTGTAGATGGCTCTTGCTTGCTTTAAGCCTACTAGAGGACCGGGCGTGGTGGTACATGCCTTTAATCCCAGCACTTGGGAGGCAGAGGCAGGCAGATTTCTGACTTCGAGGCCAGCCTGGTCTATAGAGTAAGTTCCAGGACAGCCATGGCTACACAGAGAAACCTTGTCTTGAAAAAAAACAACAACAAGACAAAAACAAAAAACAAAACAAACAAACAAACAAAGCCTACTAGAGGAAAATTTAAGCGCAGACATTGGATCTGCTTATAGAGTAAAATGATGAAAGCTTGCATGTCATATTTGTTTCTGCTAATATTTTCTTAATTCTAATTCATTAATTCGGAAATTCATCAAGGCAGTCTTAGTTACAACCCTCATGCTTTCCTTGTCCACACATTTCTTTCAGAGCAAACATAACCACCAATCTCTAACTACTAGTATGACTTCCAAGCTCTATCATTGCAAATGCCAATGCTCTTCCCATAGTGTTGAAAACTTTAACTTACTCCAAAATAGAAAAACAGCAAAATTAAATCAACCAATTCAAGAAAAACAAGAACCACAGCCCAACCAATTAGACAAAACAGTAAACTAAAGAGTGAGGCAAGTTGGCTCTTAAAAGAATTCATCTTTTCTGCTTGTTAAAGTTCTTAAATTCTGTGGGTTGTACCCTAGGTAGTCTGTACTTTTTGGCTAATATCCACTTACTAGTGAGTACATAGCATGCATGTCCTTTGGGGTCTGGATTACCTCACTCAGGGTGATATTTTCTAGTTCCATTCATTTGTCTACAATGATGTCCTCATTCTTAATTGCTGAGTAGTATTCCATTGTGTAAATGTACCACATTTTCTGAATCCATTCTTCTGTTGTGGGACATCTGGATTGTTTCCAGCTTGTGGCTATTACAAATAAGGCTGCTATGAGCATTCTGGAGCATGTGGTATGGTGGGGTACCTCTGGGGTATATGCCCAGGAGTGGTTTAGCTGGGTCTTCAGGTAGGCCAAGTGAAGATGCTTCAATCCCACTTAAGTAGGGGGAAGAAAATCATGGGGGTAAAGATAGGGAGAGATTTAGGTGGGAGAGGGGAGGCAGAGGGGAACAAGATCAGGGTATGTGATGGGAGGGAGACAGGAGAGAGGCTCGGAAGTCCAGCAGAATGTATTAAAATATGCAGCCTCAGAAGGTGGGAGGTTGGAGACCCTATAGAAAGTACCAGAAACCTGGAAAGTGAAAGACCATCAGGACTCAATAGGCGTGACCTTAGATGAAATGCCCAACAGTGGGGAGAGGGAACTCCAAGAATTCACCTCCAGTAGATAGACAGAGCCTCAAGAAGAGGGATGGTGTTACCAACCCACAGTCAAAATTTCTTACCCAGAAGTGTTCCTGTCTAAAAGAACTGCAGGAACAAAAAGGGAGAAGAGACCGAAGGAAAAGCAGTCCAGTGACTGGCACCACGGGGGATCCACCTCATGGGGAGACACCAAGGCCTGACACTATTACTGATGCTATGATGTACTTACAGACGAGCACCTAGGATGGCTGTCCTCTGAGAGGCCCAACCAGCAGCTGACTGAGACAGAAGAAGATACTTATACCCAACCATTTGACTATAGTTCGGGACCCCTATGGTTGAATTAGAGGAAGAAAGAAAGAAGCAGAAGAGGAGGGTGACCCCATAGTAAGACCAGTAGTCTCAACTAACCCAGACCCCTGGAAGTGCCCAGACACTGAATCACCAACCAGGCAGCATACAGGAGCTGATCCAAGGCCCCAGACCCATATATAGCAGAGGACTTCCTTGTCTGGCCTCAGTGGGGGAGACTGAGGCCGCAGAGAAGGGGGAGACTTTGTGGTGGGGGAGCATCCTCTTGGAGATACAGAGGAGAAATTGGATGAGGAACTGTGGGAGGAAGACTGGGAGGAGGGACAATGGTTGGGTTGTAGATTTAAAACAGTATAATTCATCCATATGAATAAACATCCTATATTTAAGTTCTCTGTTCTCTTTCTCCCCATTGTGTATGACCACTGAGTAGGCTTTGCTCCACAAGATGCTCTTCTGTAACCCAGTGTTGTGTATGGAGGACTACTCTACCCAGCTCTGTAGTATAACATTTAAATGGCATTGAAACCACAACTTTCTCACTAGTGACAGTAACCTTTATATCTACTGATTGACTTTCATTATTGCTAATTGAGTCAGAGTCTATAGGAAAAAAATGGGTCTAACAAGCATCTGCCCCATATTAGAGACATATATCTACACATAAATTAGGTATAAATATTAATATTTATCAATAGTTATAGTACATAGGGTCAGTACAGTGTGAGTGAAAAACAAAATATGATTTATTCATGTAAAAGAAGACCATCCAGAAAAGACAGTGTGGTAATGTCTGATGGATAGTGTGAATGAATCTCTAAAAAGTTCATGCTATCTAAAGAAAATCAAACAAAAGTACCTATTGTATGACTTGATGTATTCTAGAGAAGCTAAAATCATCTCTGAGCACTGTCAGAAGTTATACTCATAAAATTGTATCAGTGTGACTGCCTGACATGAGTTGAACAAGGGCCACAGCCATGGACATTCCAGAGTGGACTCGAGAAAATCCACAAGGCCTCAACTCTACACAAAGCTATAGACAACCAAGGGTGCTGAGAATGAGAGAAACAGTCTTACATGGAAAAGTTCACTGATTGGTTATCCAATACCAAAGGTGAGCCCTGAAAACATACACAAGTAACACTGTACAGGCTTAACAGGTATATTTATATATTTAGGATAAATAGTCTTATAACAACAATTAATGGGGAAAAAGGAGAGAAGTTTGAAAGAGAATAAGGAGGGGTTTATAGGAGAGTTTGGAGGGGGAAAAGGGTAGGAGGCAACGATGTAATTTTATCATTACCTCAAAATTAAAAGAAATGATTTTTTAAAAGTACATCACAGTCATCTGAAAAAACATTGCAAAAGGTGGAAGGAACACTTTGAGTAATGTAATGTTCGAAAGATCATAATTGCACGCCCATTTAAGTCAGCAGAGCTATGACGTTAATAATCCCCTCTGAAATACGCTAATATCACTGAATATGAATAATGCAAAAGGCAGTTTCTGGTTTTAGGAAACTACTGACAAAGAATGGAGAAAATATTTAAGAGAAAGGTGAATAGCGAAGTAGCTAAGTAATACAGATAAAGGTTGGAATGCAGGCTCCACACTATGAAAACAGTCAAGTTAGGCATTGCAATTTTGTTTCCAGTATCCTATTGCTGGATATCTCTAAGACATTATTTTAAAATCATGTACATTTAAATACTGTTTGTTAATGAGAATCAAGTGAATTTAAATGAATGTTGGTGATACCGTAGACTAACAAGGAACCGAGATTTGGGTTCATTTATAGAAGGTAGGAACAATATGTCAAGTGTAACATTTTGTGTTGAAATAAATATGTATCTTAGAAATACTGACAGCTGGATTCCAGACTCCCTTGCTAAAGCAAACGTACAGTAACACAAGTCACAATTTTTATTTTCCATGAAATTTATACTTACAGAGCAATATAGCCAACAAAGTAGTCAATGGCACTGTAGCTGTATGTAGTACTCATTTTAATTTAAAATATTTTGTTGCCAAAAGTGTCAATCTTCTGGATCTTCAACAACTCTTGAGAACACTTTCATCGGGTCCTGACATGAGTTTGCTCAGTGTTGACAGCATAAATGTTAGCAAAATGGGAGGGGGGACAGGTATTGGCAGTTCCTTAAAGTAAGAAGATGATTGATTTTCTTTCACGAATATTTCTGTGTAGCATGATGATGCTGTCTGGGTGCGTTAACTCACAGTGGGGGGTCTTTGAAAAGACCTCTCAAAGCCTTCTGCTGCCTTAGAAATTCACGTATCTCATACTGTATTCATTGTCATATTATGGCAATGTCAGTAACATCTCTCCCTGAAGTCGGTTCTATATCGAAAATACACCAATATAACCCAGGCAAATGAAAACAAAGATACTTGCTTTCCTTGTTTACAAGAAACAATGTTTCATTTATCTCCCCCACTTTTTAAAAATCATGATTTTACCAATTGGATCACCTCTCTAAGTTTTACAAGGATCAGATGGCCATTTACAGCATCCCACAGCATCTGCGCTTGGCTCATGCCAGTGACTGCTGCTCAGGTCACTATTCTGACCTCCTGGCATGGATGTTCTCAAGTCATCTACAGTCATGAGTCATCTTTGAAGAGGCTGAATTTACCTTGCTCACATTCGTCAGAGGAAATATCTCGTTGTGACAACTACCATTTTAGAAAATATGTATGTCTTCAGTGAAAAAGGATTCAAACATGACAGCTACTTTTTGATCCCTGAGCTGTGGAAAGGCTACCATTTTGTAATCCATGAAGATAATGGCACTCTCACGTCCCGTTTCTATAAGATAACTTAAGTAAACAGGGGCATTGCCAATGAACGGTAATACTTTGAAAGGAGTTGTTTTTTCTTAGCAATCACCGCAGCAGCAAACACAAAGCGTTTATTTAGTAGACTCTCTTGCAAACCAATGTGCCCTTATCTCCCACGCTCTGTCATTCCATTTATATAAAACATGGAGTGTAGATTTAGGATAGTTCTCACAGGCCTCTGGATATTTAGACTTCAATTTAAACTCATCAAAACCTAATAGAGGGTGTTTGCACTTTGAAACTAGCTTAAGTTCTCTCTAGTTATGAAAACTCTAGTGTGGGAAATTTCTCGGGTGGGGGGGGGGGGGGCGGGAAGAACCCGCCAACTCTCCACAGTGCAGTACTTAGATTCCGTCCGTGCTCCTGCTGGCCCACCAACTCTCCGCGACTAGCCCCCACAGCATCTGGCTTGCTGTCCTGCGAGCCACTACTCCCTCTCTGCTATAATCTCCTGTTAACTGGTGATCTCACACTCTAGGAACCAAATAGATACCCGGTAGAATCAAGACTCTTAATGATTAATTAGCCAATCAGATTTATGTATCAATAATATCACAATTTACAAGATGCCAATAGAGTAAGTTCAGCCAATTGATAATGATAAAAGCTTTATTCCAATATTTCTAACCTTGTGAAACCATAGCTACTAGTGGCTGAAAAACGCCATGCGGGTTCACATCAGCAGCCATCTTGCTTCTCTTCTTCTGAGAGGCTCTTCCCCTCTCTGGAGCTCTTAGCTCCACCTCCTTTTCTCCTGTCCAGTCACAGACCTCCTTTGCCTTTGCACTACTGTAATTGGACAGGGAAAATCTTGAGATGTTCTAGACCTTTTTTGTTTGGTTGGTTTTTTTGTTTGTTTGTTTGTTTGCTTTTTGAGACAGGATTTTTCTGTGTAGCCCTGGCTGTTCTGGAATTCACTCTGTAGACCTGGCTGGCCTGGAACTCAGAAATCCACCAGCCTCTGTTTCCCAAGTGCTGGGATTAAAGGAGTGTGCCACCACTGCCCAGCAGTCCATATTTTGTTCTCGTTTCATCTACATCAAAATGGTCTTGTTAAGCGTCACTACCTTCACTGATGCTCTTAGTAAGAGTCTCTAGATAGTGTGCTATATCTTGTCCATTGGCTACGTAACTTCATATTTTGTGTTAAGTTGAATGAATCAATCTATGCTAAAGTCTAACTTTTCCTTCCGTAGCTTCCTGGCTTGCCTTAGTCTTCATATAATTTAAGAGAGTTTGGTCTTCATTCTGGTTTCTGTGAGTACTTTGATCTCTCTTCCTTACTATCCATCCATCCCTTTCTCTGTTCCCAATGGGCCACCATTTCACGGTTGATTTTTACTTATGCATACACTTGGGTAATGCCGGCTGATTCTTTGGCACAAGAGATATAGTTTGGGCATGTTCTTAGTTTGTCACATGCTTTCCTACTATGATAGATCACTACTATATCTTGAACGAGAGACAGTAGGACTCTTTGACTTCAAAAATTAGGGGCCCCTCTAGGATTGGCAGCTAGCTTAGTTTCCATCTTGCTGTGCACAAGGTGCAAGTAGGGAAGCTTAATAAGGAAAGGGATGGGGGGAAACACTTGTCTGAAGTAGTCAGAACACACATATTGATATAATAAATTTGCCATATTACATGCCATATTGGTGATGTGCCCAAATCATTAGAAAAGTAGTTTGAAAGACTGTGAATCTCTGATAACTTTGCTAGAAATAATAATAATAATGACAATAATAATAATAATAATAATATTGAAAATAGAATTATCAAAACATGAAGTCAGCCAATACTGCTGAAAATTTGTGACCTATAAAATGCAATAAGACAAGTAACACTTGTCACACAGAACTTATCTACTTTGGTTGTGTCTGTATGACAGGCCTAAAAACCTGATAACAGACCTGAGGCATACACTTCAAAAGGAGTCAGTCTCCCGAGGTAGCCAGTCGCTGACATCTCCTAGCTCAGATGTGTTCCAGATTGGTCTCTGCTAAAGTCTGTAGAGAGATCTATGTGCTTTCTTTATTCAGGCATAAATGTGCCCTAAGAAATATTTTATATTAGCTAAAACTGAGATTAAACATTACTTCCTGGCCTCTACAGTGTTTCAATAATCCTAATTGATTTCCTAGTTGTAATTAGCTTGAAATTTTTATTAAGAAGCTGTCTTACCAGACAGGGTGTCTCAAGAGTTAGAGATAGCAGTTAGGCACTTATTATCAGAGAAGTCTCACACAAGACAGAATTGTTTTACATGCCAGAGAGAAGTTAGAAGTTGTAGGGCTTCTGTCACTAATTATCTATGTTTACAGCCAAGGAATGCTAGTATAGGACCTTCAGCTACTTGCCTCAGACAGACCCAGAGAACTTATCTTGGGGCTACCAAAATAGCCCATGAAGAAGGACACTACTGCTCCTCTGCTTTGCACCTGCCTGCTTGTTCTCACTGACCTTGATGTAGCCATCTCCTGCCTATGTGACTTCTGTAGTTTGCCCTGTTTTCTGTATACTATATAAGCCTGATTTTTACTTTGTACAAATTGCGTTCAGATAGCACACTTGTGCTGTGTCTGTTTGTCACTTGCCAAATTCTTTGCACACCATGCCAGAACTTTTATCACTCCGAGGAACAAGGGGTCCCCGAAGCAACCCAGTCCATGGCAACACGAGTGCATTTGCAACAGTTAGCAGTTGAGACATGTCGATGACAAATAAGTAATTAAGAACTGATTACTAAAATTCATCCTAAGCAACACAGAAATGTTCAGTACCAATAAAATTGTGGAATAATACACACAATAAAAAAACTATATAGATTTCATGATAATCTTAATCTAATTATCCAAGAAGAAAATCCCATCCATTCTTTAATATGGAGCTTGGTATGTTGAGCTACAAATGCAAATATTCTAGCATTCCATAAGTTTATTCACTATTTCAAAGAAGTGGCTTTGCAGTTGCTGAGATTTCTAGATAACTTCTTTATATGAAATTTAATTTTGTTTTGCTATCTGTTTTATTTTTCAAATTTCATTATTCTGGTGTTTAGATCTCAGGGTCACTTATTTAAAATCTTGTATCTTTTATCTTACTTTTCTTTGACCACCTTTTAGTCAAGGGTAATATTATTTAACTAAAAAAATAATGTTGAAGCAAAGAACACATGGAGTTTGTTAGAGTGACATAATTTAATAAAATAATTTGGCACTGATACATGACTTTTTTGCGTAGAATAGTGACTCATTTTAGAGTCTTGGGCATGGGATATTTTGTTCATTTATAGAAAAGAAATTAATACTATGAGAACATACACTATTTGCATTAAATAGTTATACTCTTCCTGTTTATTTAATTTCAAACTTAATACATATTAGTGTAGATTCTCCTCATTAAAAAATAAACTTAGTTCTCATTCAATAAATAAGATTGACTACATACAATTCTTTAGATCTTAGTTTTCCATATATACTAACTTTAGCTGCTGCACTGCCTAATTCACTTCCGCACATGCTGCATTTCAGACTATTTTGAAAAACCAGAGTAACTTTCAAGCATTAGTTGGATCTTTTATCTATGCATCATTAGTAATGGCAGTTGTGCGAGACTATACTGATGCTCTTTGCACTATGAGCTCCCTTCTTGGTGCACAAAACTATAGCCCAGGAACCCAGGTCTCACTGAATGCTGCTATCCTGCCAAATTGGGATGGCAGCATTTCCCAATTGACATCTAATTTGTTTAGTGTTTTTCAAACATAATCAGAAATTTGGCTTAGATTAGCATGAGGATTAGTTTGAAAACCATCACTAAGCCAGCAACACCCCAAACAGTTTAGGAGAAATAAATGAATTTGAAAATTGTCATACAAAAGGCATTAAAGCTTGTAAATGTATACAAAGCTTTTTAAAAAAATTATATCCATAGGATACATTTTTGTCTCATTTCAGGAATATTCATGTGTATTTTACTATATGAACAAGTATTTTGCTTGGATACTTTTGTTGAGCATATAGAAAAATATTAGCTTATAAGAGATTTTATTTAGTGATGCTGATGTTTCACTGAAGTCATCTGGGCGTCTCACTGTGATACATCCCATTGTGGTAATAACAGCTAATTAAACCAGTGCTCATTAATTCAATATGTATGAACAATAACATTTCACAGCCCTTTCCATATGACACACTTTTCATGCTATTATATAATGATTCTAATTATTTTGCTTCTTCACAATATTTTTATCCTGACATAAACTGAAGATATTGATTATAGGTATTGAAATTGAAGGAGCCATAAAACAGATGTCCACAAGTACCAATTATCAAAGCTTTTGAAGAAACTTCAGCCTAGAGAGATGGTTCCTTCAGTGAAACACTTGCTTTATATCCATGGGGTTCTGAGTTTGAATGCCAGCATTCAAATAAAAACAGCTATATGGTCATGCACACCTATAATTCTTACAGAGTGGAGAAGCATAGGGGTGGATGGAGGGGGTTGGGAGGTAAGAAGATTCCTCGAGTTTTCAGTCCTTTAGTCTGGTCTATGAATTGATCACTGGTTTTTGTGAGAGTCCTTGTTTCAAAATAAAAGCGGAGAGTCTTGATGTTAGCCTCTGACTTGCTTCTGATAATCATAATAAACTATGAACTATAAATTGTTTAAAATTTTGTTAGTATTTTATACAAGAATGATCTGTATAAAATGTTGTATAACTAACATTATGAGATATGTATGTATATTTCAAAAATTAAACAAGGCAGTTGAGAAATTTTGCTTTGGTAACAATCAATTTCTAGTGTTTATTTTATAAGTGATTTTTAAAAATGTAAAGATTTGTTTTACTTTCATTTTTTCTGAACAGCATTTCTTTCTTCCTTCCTTCCTTCCTTCCTTCCTTCCTTTCTTTCTTTCTTTCTTTCTTTCTTTCTTTCTTTCTTTCTTTCTTTCTTTGATATTTCCTTTATTTAAATTTCAATGTTATCCCCTTTCTTGGTTTCCCCTCCGAAAACCGCCTATCCCATCCTCTCTCCTCCTGGTGACCTACCAACCCACTTCCCTGTCCTGACATTCCTCTAATTACTTGTATGTGTGTAGGAAATGAGGAGGGGAAGGTCATGTCCTCATGAGTGTAGGTGCCTGCAACAGCAGGAGGCATCTGTCACATTTCCTTGGAGTGAGCTACTGACAGTTGAGAGCTGCCCAGTGTATATGTTAGGAACCAACTCAGGTGCTCTGTAAAAGCAGTAAGTTCTTTTTAAGGACTATACCATCTCTTCAGGTCCAGTTCCTGGTTTTGTCTGATATAAGTTTCTTCATCTTTTGAAACTGTGACATAACCAGGAGCATTTCCTATAATGAAGGAGTTTAACACTTGGCCCTGCTGGTAGCAAACTGATTTTATTTTAGAGTTGATCTGTGAGTAAACTTCTAATTATTTGGGTTTATTCTTCAGGGTAAACATTCATGATAATATAATTGGAAAAAGTAGCTTTGTCTTTTTGTTTTGTTTTGTTTTCAGTGTTGGGGCTGAACAAGGGGCTTTGATCCTCTTAGGTAAGTGCCTTGTCTCTCAACAATCTCCTCAGCCCTCAGCTGACATTTATAAAATCTTTCCCTGTGATTTGATGACTTTATACAAAAGCAGTCTTATATCTTTGCATTGGACTTACATATGTAGAAAATCACATTTTGATGGTCATGGTAAACATATGAAGACATTACTTGACAAGTTCTCTGCTTATCCATTCAATCACTGAACTTCTTAATCACTAAAAGTAACTCAACAATAATGAGAAAGCCAGAATTGGTTGATGTAATGACCCTGCTGGGGAAATTTGTGCTCTAATAAGTTAGTTTCACTCCATATAAAGGTCTAGGTACATACTCTCTCTGTGTCCATCATTTAGGTAATGAATAAATATTACAGAGTGGGAAGGAGGCAGCAGATAAACTAGGTATATATGTATAATGTTCTAGTTTCCTTTTCTGTTGCTTTGAGTAAACACTCAGTGCAAAGAAATGTTTTATTTGTCCTATACTTTGAGGTTGCAGGCCATCATTGAGGGAAGTCATGATGAGAATCAAGAAGGAGCTTGAAGCAAAAAGTATAGAGAAATGCTGCTTGTTGACTTGCTCCTGAGCTATCTCAGTAATCAAGATAGTCTCACTTAGACATAGCCGTAGGAAAACCTGATCTACACTGGAGACTTTCTTCCCAGATGTCTCTGGGCTGTCTCAAGTTGACACTTAAAGCTAACTAGGTCACTCAATACTAACTGGATTTTAAGAAACAACTAGTAAGTAAAATACTAAAATATTTTGTGTATATGCATTACATTATTAGTACTGTGTGCATTTATGTATGCAAATTAGCATTGTATTTTTCCAAGGATATTAGAAAATTATTGTCATGATGAAAGTTATTGCATTTATCATGATAGATTCTTATATAAGCAAAATGATTGATGGCTAGATAAAGAAGAAATGCTCTAATAAAGGTAATATATCATATGTAAGTATATATATGTATATACACACATGAATCCACACACATACATTCATTCACTTAATATTGCTTAGAGCATGTCAGAAAACTTGCTTGCTATGAATTAACAAAGAAGTGTTTAAAATGGCATGTAATGCTGTGCATCAATTTCCTTCTGTGAAAGAGTCCATCCTTGGACTGAGCTGGGTTAAGCAAAGAATGCTATGATTAAAGAAGACATGCAGCAGTCTGGAAGGGGCAGCAGCACTGCAGATGAGGAAGTGGGGTGACTCTTGGAAAATTTCTGTGGGCCATGTAGAACTGCAGGGAGGGATGCCTTTTACCCCTGGTTCTGTGCCCAGCATTATTCTTTTGATGATGTAGTGCTAAGATAGAAGCGATGAGAACTTTGCATACTGTATTGGATTCAATGAATATTTCTTTTTTTAAGTATCCCTTTAGTCATTTTAGACCAATGGACACTTACCTGGGAAGGATCATGGTAGGCCTTCAGAGATTCTGTCTATCTTCTGAAAAAAAAAAAAGTTTTCTTTCGTAATGCTAACTCTGATTATTTTACAAGTTTATATAAGCATCTGGAAGAATAATTAAGACAACTACTAAGGAATTTCAATGTAGGCACTCTGAGTGAGTAGGAAGGGACATGTTAAAAAAACTGTAAAGTTTTCCAAATAACTCACAGGAAGATTTATCAACTCTGTATCTATATAGATTCAGATAATTTAGAGGAAACACAAAAGATAGACGAGAATGCTAAATATGTGTGGAATATCACTCTTTGTTGTATATATGACATATATGTCATGTGTGTATGTGAGAGAGTGAGGATCTCAATAATACAGGGAAACATTGCCTACTGATTCTTTACTTCCATCACAGTAACTGTTGATGGTATACTTGTCCTGTGGAAGTGACTCAGTTGGGGGTTTGAGGACATGATAAGAATAGTCTCTCTAAGATGCTTTGTTCTGTGCTGCCTGATAGTGGTGCCACTGGCTCAAGGGATTGGAAGAACAGCACTCAGGACTTCTGAGAAAGCACTTCCTTTTGGGTGCCTACTTCAATGTAACAGAGATAGTGTATAGGTATCAGGGATGGAGCATAGAGATTGGAATAAATCAATACCAAGGTTAATAGATGAAAGAAGACAGGTGGCAGAGACAGCTTGGAACTCTGACCCTACATGAATATTGCACAACCAAACAAAAAATAAAGCATGCTCAAACCAGTTTGTAGAAAAAATATGGAAACTCCAGTTCCTCATTTGGACTTCACATAAGTGATGAGTATATAAGATAAGAACTGGGCAGGATTTTCTCTCCAGTGACTGTCTAAGGCAGGACCAGCCAGGAGTACACAGGCCTCACACAGAAGCAGCAGAGCAGCTGGAACAGGGTCCTTCTTGTCTCCATCTGTACCCAGAAGGCTAGGCTGTTGCACAGCCCTCTGTGCACCTTTCCTGCCAGGGGAACACTTGTCTCCAGGAAGTGCTTTGACCCCGAGGACTCAGGTGAGATCCCCATTTTCTCTCTGTTGACTGTCTAAGGTGGGACCAACCAGGAGCACACAGGCCACAGAAGCAGCAGAGCAGCTGGGACAGGGTCCTTCCTGCATCCATCTGCACAAAGGAGGTGAGGCTATTCCACAGCCATCTGTGCAGAGGTCTTGCCAGGAAAGAGCTGGTATCCCAGGAATGTTACAGACACACAGGTAGAACAAACTCTAGC
>JADRCD010228811.1:0-18639 GCA_019843815.1 Montemys delectorum
AAAATATAAGGAGTTCCAAAACTAAGCCAATTTTTAGAGACCGCTGAACACCTGGGCAGTTCCCCATTCCTCAAAATGTTGGAGCATCAGTCTTCAGCCTTATGGTCCAGAATCATCTGACAGACCTTTGTAGCACAGAATTTTGAAGGACTGATTACCTTGTCTTGTCAGAGATTATAAATTGACTATTCTACATAGTGTGTCCCTTTTCTGGACAGTATTTTGTCTATAGATGAACTGAGGCAATTCTTGCCTAATAGCTGTCTCACCACAACTGGAGCAACTCCACTGATGTTAGCATCAGGGCCTCTGAAGCCTGTGACATCACATAGGCAGACCTCACAGACCCATTGCCAAGGCAACAGCCACCATATTCCCAGAATCCATTGAGCTCACCTCCCACCTTTATCTGCAGCCACTACCTCAGAACCCATATATATGGGGAACGCTCCTCCCTTACTCTCTCTCTCTCTCCTCCTCTTCTCTTCCCACTACTACCCCTTCTCTCTCTCTCAGTTAAACCTGTTACACACAGAACTGTTTGGGCCTAGTGTGTGGTGTGTCCTGATGTGAGCCATCGATCTGTGGTCTCTGCTTCAGTTCCTGCCTTCAACAGAGGAACACTGCTTACTGGCTTGCTCATCCTGATTTCCTATATAGATCAGGTCCACCTTCTCAGGCAGTGGTTCTCAACCTTTCTAAAGCTGCGACCCTTTCATACACTTCCTCATGTTGTGGTGACCCCCAACTATAAAACTATGTTGCTATTTCATAACTAATTTTGTCATAACCTGTGTTTTCTAATAGTCATAGGTGACCCCTGTGAAAGGGGTCTGGATCCACAGGTTGAGAACTGTTGTGCTCAGGCCTGGCACTGCCCACAGTGAGTGGGGACATGCCACCCACATCAGTAAATAAATTCTGGCTGTGGGTTAATTGATGGAGGTCTTTTTGTTTGTTTGTTTGTTTTTGTTTTTGAACTTTTTTTAATTAGATATTTTCTTTATTTACATTTCAAATATCTTCTTTCCTGGTTTCCCCTCCCATTCCCCTGATCACCAACCCACCCTCTCCCACTTCTTGGCTCTGGCATTCCCCTACACTGGGGCATAGAACCTTCACAGGGCCAAGGACCTCTCCTCCCATTAATGACCGACTAGGCCATCCTCTGCTATACATATGCTGCTGGAGCCATGAGTTCCACCATGTATACTCTTTGGTTGATGGTTTAGTCCCTAGGAGCTCTGAGGGTACTAGTTAGTTCATATTGTTGTTCATCCTAAGGGGCTGCAACAGCTCCTTGAGTCCTTTCTCTAGTTCCTTCATTGGGGACCCTGTGCTCAGTCCAATGGATGGCTGTGAGCCTCTACTTCTGAATTAGTCAGGTACTGTCAGAGCCTCTCAGAAGACAGCTATATCAGGCTCCTGTCAGCCAGTATTTGCTGGCATTCACAATAGTGTCTGGGTTTGATGATTGAATATGGGAAGGATTCCCAGGTGGAGTACTCTCTGGATTGCTGGAAACAACCTAGATGTCCCTCAACACCGGAATGGATACAGAAAATGTGGTACATTTACACAATGGAATAGGACTCAGCTATTAAAAACAATAGATTTATGAAATTCTTAGGGAAATAGATGGATCTGGAGAATATCATCCTGAGTGAGGTAACCCAATCACAAAAGAACATACATGGTATGTACTCACTAATAGTGTATATTAGCCCAGAAGCTCAGAATACCCAAAATACAATCCACAAACCATAAGAAACTCAAGAAAAAGAAAGGCCAAAGTGTGGATACTTCGTTCCTTCTTAGAAGGGGAACAAAATACCCATGGAAGGAGTTGCAGAGACAAACTATGGAGCAGAGACTGAAGGAAGAACAATTCTGTGGACTTTTGATGAGTTTGAAGACTATCTATGCAAAGCATTTCTGAACTGTTGAGCCTTGATTTCTCTCATTCTTTTCTAATTGAAATATCTCAAATACACTCTTTTAATTAACTCAGAACCATGAGTTTGCTATCTGGTCCTTAACTCGTATTGCTTAATCATCTAAAAACAGTTTGTAATCACAGTTATAGAAGGACTGTGTCTAAGCCTTGTATTCTTAAATATGTTATATAGGCACAATGCGTATATGAGAGTAACAATATTAATCCCAATTTTTATACCAATAAAGAAATCCATACCAATGAAAACCTTAAATTTGTATCAACTAAATTCTGTACCAATGTAAGAGATTATAACTTCAACTTTGTATCAATTATAAAGATTTCTACCAATGTAAGATATAACTATGTAATGTTTTGTTTAAGAGTAAATTTGATAACCTATCCCTATCTGTCTATTTCACCAACTTCTATGATATTACTATATAGCCCCCTTTCTCTTCCATCCCTTCCCTTTACCTGAGAAGGAAGGATAGAGAAGAGGACAGGAAAGGTAGAAATCCCTGAGTTTAAACTCTCTAGTTCCCTCTCTGTCTAAAGTTACATTTGTAAAGTATCCCTTAAAATGACAACATATCTGCAATTCATAAAATGACCAGAACCATCCACCCTGACATAAGTTACTGGGATGGTGATCTTCGTTTGTCTGCTTCCAGCAGAATTGAGGCAAAGAATTCCCTTCTGAAGGCTCACTCCTTCCTATACCTTACACTGTAGTCTGAAGCAACAACCGACACCCCAACCACCAGGCATCCTAGCAATCCTCTGAATTAGAGTCACATCAAGGTCTAGCGTACTTCTTTCGGTGTCCTTCCTCCTCAGGGAAAG
This sequence comes from Montemys delectorum, assembly GCA_019843815.1. NCBI lineage: Eukaryota > Metazoa > Chordata > Mammalia > Rodentia > Muridae > Montemys > Montemys delectorum. The sequence goes on from JADRCD010228811.1 coordinate 2,783, forward strand.
CTTTCACTCGCGTACTCCCTCTTCCTTTTGGAAAGCCTTGGTACAGTATCTTTTACTTTCCACAGACCAACGTTGCTGCTGCCCTCAGAGTTCACAGTTCATTTTCTGTATTTCTGTCTTACCTTTTCAAGGAGGTCACAAGCTCTTTTTAAAAGATGCTTTAGTTTCTCTTACCACCCACAGCATTGAGAGTTGGAGAAGACCTTTAAAAGCTAGCTGAGTGATGGATTTCTCCTGTACTACATAGGATGCTAAGATACATGACCTAATTAATAGTTTAGCATTTGGTCCTTGGTTTAGAGAAATACTATACAATTTATTTTTTATTTTCCATACAGTCTCACTTTCTAAAATGAAAGATGGCTATTATATATTTTATACTTTTAATTTTAAGTATTTTCAGCATTTAAGTAGATCTGTAAATATGTGGTCAGAGTAATTGGTGACTTTTGACCTCAGATTATTGCCATTTGGGGGAGGAGAGACAAAATCCTCACTACTTATTATTTTGAAATAGTCATTGTCATTTGCAGTTATTATAGAATGCTTTAGAATGTTAGAAGTTACCTGATCTACACAACTGCACTTGAAAATATAGATTTCATGACATTTAAATTATATCTTGATTTTAAGGCAATAAACAGAAAATCAACTCTTTTTAGGCTATTAAAAAATATTTACATCAGAGATTAATTGTGATGACAAGAGACAAATGATCAGTTAAATTTTTATGGTTCACATTGTACCTTCCAACTACCTATATCTACTTACAAACAAATTTGTGACTGGCTTATGTCTTTAACCACTGCTTTCTGTTCCCCATGGTATAGAGTCAATGTTTTCTAATTTCCTGTCAATCTAAAGATAAAATGTTTTTTAAATCTGGAAGGTTTTTTCCTTTCACATTTTCTTTTTTTTTTTTTCTTTCTTTTTTTGTGGGATAAATGTATATTTACTTAGAGAAAATCTTATTTAAAATAAAATGATTAAATTACAAGTTTTTTAAAAATGAATATTGCTTCTTACATCTTTCATTGTATTCAGTTATTCTTTGGTAGCATATATATTTTATTGTATGAGACATTCATACAAGCATTCCATGTGTTTTAATCAAGTTGGATCTACTTTCTTTTGCCTAAAACTCTTTCTGTATTCCTCCATATACACAAATTTAAAATTATATGTATGTTAATACATCACACATATTATATGTTACACAAATATATACACAATATATGATATATATGATATCATACACACATACATATATGAATGACACATAAAGTCTTGCTAACATTTCTACAGGCCAATACGATGGAGGTCTTTCTTCCACTGAGAGTCTCTTTTCTAAGATAACTCTACTTTGAAGTTGACAGTAACTAACCAGTACACTCTGCAAGTATTAACACTTAGCATCATTAAAGGCCACCTTTGCCAGCAGAAAATAAATATCTTTAGTATTTATGTTTACATAAAGCCTTTTTTGTGGAGACAAGTTCATGTTTCTCTCAGTGAAGATACTGTTGAGGCTTATTTGGTTTAATTGAGACACTTGAGCTAGATACATCAAAGATAAGGTTCAAATATATTCCCTACACTATACTATCACTTCATAGTATTGAGTTCAAATTTTGCAGATCATCCAAAGAAGCCAGTAAACAAAACAAAAAACAAAAACAAAAACAAAAAAAGAATTACAAGTAATTAAGCCAAAACACAGCTATGAAGACTAGATTACAAGTAAATAAAAAAATAAATTTTATTCATGTAAATAGTCACTATTTTGAGTTTTAAATCCTTCAAGCATTTAGCTGTGTACTAACACTATTTACATTAAATGAAATGTATATAGTAAGTTTCCATTTCTACTAACTTGCATGTCTTGAAATAACTACTATAGATGTAATTGCAAGTTAGCCCACCTGAAAATTAGTAAGGTATGACTCCAGATGTGAAAATAATCACACATAAAATGACATAAACTCTGACACTAGTTACCAGCTTTACCTTACTAGTCAGATATACATGTCTGGTCTATAGGATATTTCTCATATTGTGAAGTTATGAAAATATGAATATTCACAAGTTAAGTCAAAATTTATTTAAATGAAATTGTTTAAAACAGAAACAGCATACCTCTGCAAAAAAAAAAAAAAATAACTCTTGGATTGCTTCTTCTAATGAGAATTGTACGAACTAAATGCCATTCCTTAAGTGATTCCTTTCACATTTTCATAGGTACATTGTATAGCTCGGCTCTTCATTTCCTACCCTTCCCATTTTCCTCCTGCCCTGAGCAACCAACATTTGCGTCTCTAGAAACCTCCTTCCCCCTATCTACTAGTTTGAGTCTTGTTCAGTACTCAGCAGAGTTCAATCGGGACTGTCTATATGATCTTCAGTTTGTAATTAACCATCAGAGCCTGGTGGGGTCAGCATTGGGTATGCAAATGGATACCATCTTTTTTTTCCTCTCCCAGAATCTGTTCCTTGCCAATGCATCCAAAGTATGCATAGGGTCCCCTGAGTTCTTTTCCCTTGATTAGCTGACTTCAGTAGACCCCAGGCCAGTAAGCAAAGTTGCTGTAAGTTCATGGTTGCAATCTCCAAGTCCTGAATAGAAGATAATATTTATCAATCATAAAGATCCCTGAGCTTTAATGGGATAGTATAAGTGATCTATTTAGGTCTGATCTCTCATGGGTTACTTATTTTTGGCATCCTGTGCAGCTATGGGTCTTAAGAATATATAAAAATAAGCTATTAGCACATGAAATAAACACATAAAGTTTTTCTATCAATTGCTATCATCCTTTGGAAAAGCTTAGTTCAGCTGCTGTGCTTATTGAATTATGACTTCAGTAGACCTATCTATCCACAGTCCACACTTTGGATGATTCCATTTTCAATTATGTCTCCCTCCAGAATAAGGTCACCCTTTTTTCTCATCAGACCACAGTGAAGATGGCTCACAGAAAAATTTTTGGCTAAGCTAATTCATTCTACTGACCAATAGCAACTCCAGCACTAAATCACTCGACAGATTGAGAATTCAGGTCTAGACCAACTTAATTCCTAATCATTAGTTTACAGTGGCTACACGATCATAAAACAACACTTAGCATTATTCTACATTAAATATCAATTACGTTCCTAATGTGTTTATTCTTCAACTCCATTAAATAGAAGACATCACTTAGGAGATAATTAACATTTAATTATAGCAAACCCAACAATAGGGACAGGAATAATTTTAATTCTAAAATTGCAAAGAACTTCAGCATTGAACTTTGATGGATGATCTATAGATTTACAAAAAGTGCTACTTAACATCACTAACATAAAACAAAGTCTCTTCAGAGTCCTGTTTGAGGATTTGTTTGTTTTTCAGGGGAAGGTAAGGAAGGAGCTTGAATAATATTTTTCATAGCTCCCTTATCCAAAAGGCTAGCAATTATGCATGTAGCTACTAGATGTCTTTGTGAATAAGAGCATGAGAGGGATTTGACACCATCCACTCAGCTGAGAACCATAATAGATGCCCTAACTACTCCTTTATTATTTGGGGGGAAAAAACAAACAATTTGAGCTATTATTTTAAATCTCTATAAATCCCATGAGCTAATCTAAAGAGACATTCAGCTGAAAAATGACCTAGTGACCAGATCGGGTTGTTTTGTTTTGCTGGCTGATCTACGTAAGGCTTTTTAAAAAACTTTTATTTACTTGAGCCCTTTGTCCCTGAAGAAAATGACCCCCAAATTTCTTAATCTGAGAGCTGTGTTAAGAGGTAAAGCAGTATTTGTCTGGGTCAAGGCAGTTAGCCCACCTGGGAGGATCTCAGAGAGATTAGAGCTTTGATTCCTCAGAGTAGAGGCACTCAAGGACAATGTCCTCATGGAAACCAGCTGCCTCTCTTAATGTTGGAAGTGAAGTTATTCTTCCTAAGTGAAAAAAATAAGATGAGACCGTATTTTCTACTGTAGAGCTTCAAGGGTGACTCTATATGAGGTAACAGATTCCTAGCTTTGATTTATCCTGTGAAATCATATTGCTGCAGAATTTGTGAAATAAGGGAAAACCTAGTAGAAATCTCTTATATAAATAAAAAGGAAAAAAATTCATAAAGATGCGATTAACCAGCAGTGATGTGGCTTAGTGGTAGAGAAATTGCTTAACACACACAAGGTTCTGGTTTTGGGGTCCAACCTGGAGACAAATAAGAAGTGAAGAAGATAATGATTTAATACAGCCCATTATGTCATTGTACAGACAAATAAGCAGTAATTTGTCTCATTTACAAAATAAATATTACTTCATGGGAAATTAAAAGTATTAGCTATATTAACTGAAGAAGAATTAGTTCTTAGTGTTTTATTGTTTAAGTGTGTTTCCCCTTTGGCATAGACACACAGAAGCTTTTCATACTGTGAGTCACTTGGCAATACAGCCACTTTCTTTTGAATGTCGGTGTAACAATCCCTTAGACTGCTTTTACTTGAAAGAATTGACTCCTCACTTGAACCCAGCTAGTAACTAAAAGTAGGAAAAACAGGTAGTTTCCAATCATTGCCTTCATCTGACAGTCACTGTGGACTGTCAGAACACCAGGATTGATCAATACACAGCCCTATGGTGAGGGATTATGCACCCAAAGCCAATCAGGTGCAAGCTCACAGATAATATGCCAAAGTGAGGGTAATTATCAAAGATTAGATAGGGTTTGAGCCTGAATTGGGCATTTTAAGGAACCAGATTGATCCTCACAAGCAATAAGGACTTCTTTCCACCACCTAGCAGAACCCAAGGAGCATCAAGACCAGAACTGCTCAATGATGTGCACCTCTTACCCTACCACCCGGTTCTTCTCAATTTCAACCAACTCTCCTGCCACTTCCTTGAAGACAGTCTTGCAGGGAGCACTGAATCTCTTTATGATCTCCTTATTTTTCCTGTTACCACAAGTTCTCTCTTTAAATAGTATTTGGGAGTGAGTAGTTGAGCCCAGCCTACTGAGACTCCCAAACCCTGGTGGCTAAATATAGCCTGTAGAGGCCCCTGAAGCCTGGACTTTTATCTCAAACTTTGATGTCAATATACACTTACCACCAGCATTCCAGGCAGATAAGAGTATATTTGAAACTCCTGTCTACTTTTTTTTAAAGATTGGTTTATTTAATATGTATACAGTGTTCTAACTACATATATGCCTGAAGGCAGAAGTGGGCACCAGATCTCGTTATGATGGCTGTGAACTACCATGTGGTAGCTAGGAATTGAACTCAATACCTCTGGAAGAGTACCCAGTGCTCTTGACCACTGAGCCATGTCTCCAGCCCTCCCGTCTACTCTTTTAAAAACCAAGAACCTGTGTGTGTGTATGTGTGTGTGTGTGTGTGTGTGTGTGTGTGTGTGTGTGTTCACATCTACCAATATTGCTTTACCTTGTAACTTATTGATTGTTTTAAAAACAAATAAAGGGCTCTAGTCAATTTCAACTAACAATGGAAAATCAAATGATTACATCACCATTTTGAAAGTTGGGTGAATTAATGAACTGACAATGAACAGCAGGTCTCGCTGCATCATAAAGAGACAATAGTGAGACATTAGGGAAGAATGGAAACTGGTCAAGGAAATACCGAGAACAAAAGAGTGTGTTGATGAACTCCATCATACAACACTCAAAGTACTCAAGCCTGTGGACACTTTGTGGGTTATAAGGTAAAGAATAAAATGTAGGATAAACCCACGTGTTATGACATAAAAGACATACCCCCACAACTTTTGGGTTTTATTTATTTTTTTATTCTTATTTTTATTATTTTTTCCTTTTTGAAACAAGGTCTCACTCTGTATCCTAGGCTAACCTGGAACTCATTAGCTAGCCCAGGTTGGCCTTAGCTTTCAGCAGTACTACACTCAAGCCACCCTGGTACTGAGATTATACATATGAACCACCATTCCTGTCAAGGGCAAGGCATTCATAAGTTAGACAGGTCACCAGATGGGCTTTCTAGAAAGGTGATGAATTTTTATGTGTTGGCCTGGAATGTAGAAAGTGTTTGACTTATAACAGTTCAAAGCCATATCGTTTGTTCTATGTAGTTTTTCTAGCTCCATTGATAATAAAAACAATATTGCTGTTACTTGATCTGCTTGCTCATCACCCATTTGATAAACATCACTGGGGACGAAGGGGCGTTTTTCCTGTAAGCTTTACTATGAATACCTTTCCCAAACCTGAAAGGTACTTTCCTGTAAGTAGAACTTGTCAAATTCTTTTCATACCTCCAAGATATACTGCTGTTGCTTATCTCCTTCTGAGTCAGATGTTGACTTTCCCAGAAATTAAAATTATTCAAATATTTTACAGAACTTCTCCTTAGAGCCTACATAAAGATCTAGCTACAGGCTAACAATATCTCAGTATCTTGCCCTTTATTATTGTTACCCTACTTTCCTGTTTAATTTAAACAAAAATCATCATTTTTTAAATCAAATGAGAAAGGTGTATGCACTTTAGAAAGATCTCTATACCTTCTGAAGGATGTGCCTACTCTGGGACCCATCATTTCTATTCCCATAGATTTACGATGAGAAGAGAATGTATATGCTTACAAAAAAAATTCTACAAGAATGTTCTGTGCAACTTTAGGAGCCTGACTCAAAACTAGAGATAGTCCAAATGCCCATTAGTAGAGAAAAGAATGTGTAATATATATTTATGTAATCGGATGCTAATCTACAATTTTAAAAAATGAGACAAATGATTAGCATGGGGAACAACATGGAAGAATCTCAGAAAGATTATACCAACTGAAAAGCACTGACCTCAAAAAAGTGTATATCTTCTGAACATATTTGTGAAGTTTTTACAACAAAATATAATAACTGACTAGAAAAATCAACATGGGAGTTGCCTCTTGAGCAGTGGCACAGAGACTCACAGGATCAAGTACTATGAGTACTGTGCTCAGTTGGCATGTGGCCAAGTGAGATTTGGTGGGAGGGGTTGCTATTTGTCTATCTGTTTTTCTCAGCAGATTTTGCACACACTAGACAAGACCTTTGCCGCTCGTCAGTACCGCAGCCCCCATCCTCATCACTACAACCAGGCTGGCAACAGGCTATATTTTGAAAGAAGCCCACATTGCCCAGGTACAAGTATGTATCAACATATACATTTAGCACATTGTATTTTACATAAAATTTTCATCAAAATTTAAAAAAAGCCTGCAACTCCAGGTAGTGACATACATATTAAATTACTTATGAATAAATGTTAAGGAATCTATAGATTGTTTTAAAACAGCATCTACAAGTCAAAAAGACTAATAGATGATTAGAGGGCTACACCAATAAAACACATTGTGTAAAATGCAAACACTGGAATGGTAAACACATAGATTAACTGTGAACTTTTAACTTGATCATGCTTAAAATTACTATGGGATGTCGAGAGGACACTTGCTGACAATCTTGATGACCTGAGTGAGGTCTCTGGAACCCACAAGGTAGGAAGAAACAATTGACTCACAAAAGTTACCCTCTGCCCTCCAGACTCAAGCCATAACAGTAATAAACAATTAAAAATAAAATCATATTTTTATTACATAAAAATATAGTCAAAGGTACCAAATGAGATCATCTCATTCCTTATTTAGAAATCTGTGGGATTCAGCTGAGAATAAAACACCAATTCCTGGTACCTAGGCCTCCTAGGCTCTCCTGGTCTCAGCTTTTGTCCCATATGTATTCCAGGAGACTCAGTCTTCTGTCTGGTCTTCAAGTATACCCAAGGCAGTTTGTTCTCAGAGCTCTTCATATGTATTGCTTCTGTCTGGAGTGCTCTTCACCTAGATTTTCTTAGTATTTCACATTCTTCTCCTGGTCATCATCATTGCACAGAGAGCTTTGCTTGCATATTATTATTCTACATTGAAATTACTTTCTGTGTGAACTTCATAAGCCCTACAATCCCTCTGAGTATCTGCCTTCAAGAAAGGTACCTGATGGATACACACATATAATCTGAGCATTGGGGAACTGATGCAGGAGGATCGTGGTATTCAGAGTTTGAAGCCAGCCTAAGCTATATAGTGAATTAAGGTCAGGCAGGGAGTCATAGCAAGATCTGGTTTACAAATCAAAATGTAGAGAAGACGTGATTGGCACATAGCTGAAAACACAACACTTACAGAAGGAGAAGAATCAAGGGTTTAATGTTATTTTCAGTGACATAGTAAATTTGACATAGCCAGTCTGGGCTAAATGGAACTATCAAAAAAAAAAAAAAAAGAATAGCTAATATCTATAAGGAAAGTGGGCTCCAAGCCTTGACTGAGTGGTGTAGTGGAGCTGGCTCTGGAGGCATAGGTGCCAGTTAGCCACCCTGAGTACATGAGAGCAGGAGAAGTGACCCTGCCTCCTACCAACGGCAGCATTGGTTGGCCTAGCCAGAATAGTGATGGAGTGCTTTTGGTGCAGATAAGGGAGAGTCAGTGTGCTAACCAGCTCTGTTACCACCCAGGCACAGATCCAGATCTCTGAGTTGGCCTACCCCAAAATCTATATTATCTGAGAATGGTTGGGATATGTAAAAGGGCCAACCCAGCTAATCCAAAGCTGCAGGATCTCCAGGACACAGAGCAACAACAGACTAACCTAAAGGAGTCCTGGAAAGGATCCAGTATTGATGGTGTCACAGAAGCCGAAGATCTTGAACCAAACCAATGACTCATCACCATGAACATTTGCAAGTGAAGATATGTGGACAGAGATATATACTGTGGGATACACTCAGACATACTGCAGCTTTGACAATGACATGTTTCTATGCTTTGGGTTGATATGTGTGTGTGTGTGTGTGTGTGTGTGTGTGTGTGTGTGTGTATGCCACAGGAGTGGCCACAGGAGCAATGGGCAGATGTGAGGGGACAGGGAGATGAATGGGACTGGGATGCATGATGACTCAAAAAAGCAATAAAAAGGTTTCTTTTTAAAAAGACAAAGTGAGATTAAAGTCTATGGGGCAATAGCATTCTTTTATAATTAAATGTCTAATAAGAGTAAGTAGATAAAGTTCATACACAACATATGCAAAGCCTAGTCAAGTGTATAAATGGCGCTCCATATGTATCTATGAACTTAAAAATTCCATTAGGCTGGTATGTTAAGTAGAGTATATAACACATTATCTTCTTAAGTATATGCTTTAACGACATATGTAAACAATACATTTAAACAGATATGTCTAAAAGTTGGCCAAGTATCAGAGACTAGACTTAATGATCATTTGCACATGAGTGTCTTGCTCATAAGCCAATAATGCCTAACTGAGTCATTTAATAGTATAGGCTACATCTCTACTCTTTGAGAAACTTTTACAAACAATGTGCTGACTCATAAATCCCTTTTAAGCAACCATTTGAACATCATCCCCACCATGAGGACTCTCGACCTTTAAGGACCACCTTATTTATTTATTTATTTATTTATTTATTTATTTTGGTTTTTCGAGACAGGGTTTCTCTGTATAGCCCTGGCTGTCCTGCAACTCACTCTGTAGACCAGGCTGGCCTCGAACTCATAAATCCGTCTGTCTCTGCCTCCCAAGTGCTGGGATTAAAGGTGTGCTCCACCACTGCCCAGCTTTTTTTTAATTTTTTAATTTACCTTTTATTATTCACTTTACATCCCACTCACTGCCCACCTCCAGGTCACCCTGTCCCACGATCCCCTTCTCCTCTGAGCAGGTGGGGGCCCCCTTGGGTATGCCCCAACCCTGGCACTTCAAATCTCTGCAAGGCTAGGCAATTCCTCTCCACTGAGGCCAGACAAAGCAACCAAGCTAGAAGAACATATCCCACAGACAGGTAACAACTTTGGGGATAGCCCCTGCTCCAGTTGTTTGAGACCTACATGAAAACCAAGCTGCACATCTGCTATACACGAGTGGGAAGGCCTAGGTCCAGCTGGTGTATGCTCTTAGGTTGGTGGTTCGACCTCTGAGAGCCCCAAGGGTCCAGGTTAGTTTATTCGTTGGTCTTCTTATGGAGTTCCTTATACCCTTAGGGGCTGCGATCCATCCTTCTATTCTGTAAGGCAAAGGACACTGTCAGTAAGACAAAACAGCAGCCTGTAGATTGGGAAAGGGTCTTCGACAACCCTTCATCTGACAAATAGCCATAATTTATAAAGAACTCGAGAAGTTAAACATCAACAACCCAATAACCCAATTTTAAAAAATGTAGCCCAGAGCTAAACAGAGACTTCTGTCCCTTAACTGAAGAAAGGATAAAGAAAATGAGGTACATCTCTACAACGAAATACTATTCAGCTGTGAAAAACAAAGACATGAATTTTGCAGGAAAGTGGATGGATCATCCTGAGTGAGGTAACTCAGTCCCAAGGACATAAATGACAGGAGTCTAGCATGGCTGTCTTCTGAGAGGCTCTACTGGCCACTGACTCACACAGATGCAGACACCACAGCCGGATAGTGGATGGGGCTTGGGGACTCTTATGGAAGAGTAGGAGGAGGTAAGCTACACCTTCTAATGAAGCTCCTGTCTAGTTTTCAAAGGAATGCCTCTCCTTCCCTTTAGAGCCCTTACTCTGTTTTTACTGTATGGCCCTGTTCCCTTTCTAATGTTCTCTCACCTCAAGGCCTGAGCATGGTTGAGGTCTTTCTCCTAATAAACCTCATTTGTGAAGGACAACTGTGTGTTGACTCCTTAAGAACCAAGAGTCCTGGTATTTCCTTTTCCTTTTCTTCACAAAACAGAAGGGAGAAATGGGCACATTCAGAAACCAAAGAACTATTGATGACCTGAAACAGTACCTCATTGAGCCAGAGCCAATGGCATTCACACTGAGAGCAAAGATTTGACAAAGACATTTGTCTTTTCTCCTACCTAAGATTTTTCTACCACTTACCAAACAGCAAACGTGTCCGACAAGAGTGCAACACACAGACGTATGCATTTGAACTCTGGTGATTCAGGCAGGAGTGACTATGATGTACTTTTCTAAGAAGGGAGTGGTGTCAGGAGAGTCCAGCACACCAGCATTACAAGAGTGAGGTTAGAACAGATTAGGAAAATAATATACAAAGACAAACAGATGAATAGAAGAGACAGGCCTGACAGAATTATTGTGATGGTATGTATGCCACAAACCAGAACTCTTAACTTCCTCTACCTTGGTCAAATAAAAATAGTGTAGGAGGCAAACAGTATTTGGATTTTGAGGGTTTCATTAGCGGCACTTTTCCAACAATATATGATGCCGTCCTCATCTGATTTGTGCGGGGTGATGTAAAGCCTGCCATTCTGCTCCATCATTTCCCCAAATGACTGTCTTAATACTTTGTAGTGAAATCAGACTTTTGATTTTGATTATTTCCTGTCTGCGTAGGTTATTGGCTCCTCCATTTCTAACTTCTTTAATTATGTTAGTTGTACTTTTTTATGTTGGGAGGTTGATCATTGTGTTCAACAACTGTATACAATCCTGTTTCTTGTAAGATTTCAAATTTCACTTTGTGATTTCTTGATATCTTACTGTAACATGCAAAACTCAATAAGGACCTGAAGATGACTTGGGTTAAGCAGCAGCATAATTTCTAGTGGTATCAATCAGAAGGAAAACCTAAGTGGAGGTTAATTCTGCAAGCAGAAATTCCTTTGTTATAGGCATCCCTTCAGAAAGGAACACTCAGACACAGTTTATACCCAATTGAAAGTCTTCATGTCAGCTAGCTGAGATGACACTTAAGTACTTGGGGCCAAAGTACAGCACCAAGTGTTTAGAGTAAAGGGTTTTTTAAGGCAAAAACTACATCCTGGTGTCTCTCTCTCTGAAGCTGCAGGGAGAGGTTGTGCAAGCAAGCAGTTTCATGGAAGCTAAGATAAGCAGTTAGCTGGAAGGGGAAGTTTGCACAAACAGGCAGTTTAACAGAAGATAAAATAAGTTAGTGAGGGCATCTTGACTTTGGATTCTGAGTTTACAGAGTTGGGTTTCATAAGGCTTCCCATCAAGGAGATCAAATTCTAGTTAAACCTAAAGTGGCCTCCACAAGAATACAAGATTGAGGAACCTCTGCATGGTCTTTCCCTGTCACATCTTTGTAAATATTTTCATGTTCCGACTCAAAATCACCTCAAAGGAGATGAAAGATAGTTTATTCTCAACCAGATACAAATGATCATGATCTGGGAACACAAATTTAAGTTACCCTAAATCCCATTTTCTAGTACAGAAACAGTATCATAAAGATTTTTTTTAGTAATGGAAAAAAAATGCAAGTCATAAACCAAGACACTTTTAAGCTCATTGGTAGAAAACATTAGTGAGTTAAAGCAGGGCAGGAGAGATGTCTGTTATAAGCCTCAGATGCTGTGTCATGATATTCAAACCCTGTGTGTTGATTGGGGGAAAGGGTAGGTATCAACCTGCACACCCCAAAGGATTTACCTGAAGGTCACAAAGCTGTTAAGTCAGGTACAGAGGACCGTGAATACACAGCTGTTAAGAGGTTAAAGTTTGCCCAGGATAATTTGGCTTTGGACCTATGACATTCCAAGCTCTTCACAATCAATGAAGTCCTTACCAGTTATTTAGTGTGGAAGGTGTAGATTCTTTGCAGAAACTTCTATTTACAAATGCTATAAAGAATCTGGCTTCCTTATTGCAGGTTTGTAACTTTTGGGGGGGACTAGCTGAATGAAAATTTGGATAGCAAATCAGAACTCCCTACATGGTAAGGTCTATCTTAGTGGATGTTCTGTTAGAAAGAGGAATTCAATCCCAGCACTTGGGAGGCAGAGGCAGGCAGATTTCTGAGTTCGAGGCCAGCCTGGTCTACAGAGTGAGTTCTAGGACAGCCAGGGCTACACAGAGAAACTCTGTCTCAAAAAAAAAAAAAAAAGACTTCTTTAGGGGCTGGAGAGATGGCACAGCAGTTAAGTGCACTGACTGCTCTTCCAGAGGTCCTGAGTTCAAATCCCAGCAACCACATGGTGGTTCTCAACCATCAGTAATGAGATCTGATGCCCTCTTCTGGTGTGTCTGAAGACAGCTACAGTGTACTTACATATAATAAATAAATGAATCTTTAAAAAAAAAAATAAAAGAAAGAGAAATTCACAGTGTCACACAAAAGCACAGAAACAAAGCGAAAGTGATCTGGCAAGGTGGTCTCTTTATAAAACGGGTGTGCCCTATTCCCAGACCAGGACACTGAGTAGCAACGCGACTAAGACTGCCTCTGTGTTTTATACCTAACCAGCAAGGAGCTTGACAGCTCCTCGTTGGCTAAGGTTCAACCTCACAGTTAGAAAGCATCAAGAAAAGGGAGAGGACTTTGTTTGCAAGAGAAACAACATTTAGCTGTTGAAGCATTTCAGGAATTCTACACCTGGTCAAACAAGCTTATCTAACAAAGGACTAACAAAAGGAGCTGTAGGCCAAGTGAGAAAGTAAGGAGAAGCAGACTCAGCGCCCTTCAGTCTGTTTATAAGAAAAGAAACAACTAGATCTCTCACAGTTATTCAAACCAATTGGCACAGTTCATAAAATATTGTGTTGTGATTCTCCTTAAGCTGTAAAGTATTTACAATCGAATTTCTTTTACTCTAAAATTGTTGCAGCTCTTCTTATATTGATTGCACCACCTGGCCAAGCTGTAATATTTTAAATATGATTGTCATAGGCCATAAATGTGTGTGTGTGTGTGTGTGTGTGTGTATGTGTGTGTACTTAGAGGGAAGAAAGGGAAGGGGGAAATGATGTAATTATATTATACTTCCAAAAATAAAAGAAATAATTCTTTTAAAATGATTGCCATAGAGACAATTGCAGGAAGAATTTAAAAGAACATAGTCCAAAAAAGTAGTCAGGTGTGACTTGGGCTAGGGAAAGGATGGCTGCATAGATGAAAGAGAAGCCATTTAACCTACTCAGAAACACGGCATCCAGGGTCAGGATGTAGGATTTCCAACTACGATTACAAAAAGTTAAGTGACCAACCGAACACAAATGTTTACTAAGAAGTGCAGTTTTAGCTTTTTGTTTGTTTTTTTTTTTTTTTTAATCTTCCAATCTATGTAACGTTTACAAAGGGATGGCTGCATAACTCTTTGCCTTCTCTGTTTTATTCAAGTTCTAGTTGCCAATTTCATTTCACTAAAAGATTTAGACACTACCAATCCTAAGAAAGGTTCAGGTCCTATTGCGCCTATGAAGTGCTGTCTCCTGGAGATGGCACAGCTGATGTAGTCGTGGACACAGAAGCGATGGCTGCCTGAACAAAAGGTAAGTGAGGAAAGCAGGAGTGGGGAGGAGCTGGGGGAAAAGGGGTTTGGTCTGCAGGGATTGAAGGGGATCAAAGAGGATAAACAGGGCTGAATAAGCTCACAATACATCATAGACATGGGGAAATGACAAAAGTAGATTTCTTTTTTATTATTATTAGATATTTTCCTTATTTATATTTCAAATGTTATCCCCTTTCCTTGTTTCCCCTCTGAAAACCCCCTACCCACGCCCCCACCTCCTGCTCACCAACCCGCCCTCTCCCACTTCCTGGCCCTGGCATTTCCCTACACTGGGGCATAGAGCCTTCACAGGACCAAGGGCCTCTACTCCCATTGATGACAGACAAGGCCATCCTCTGCTACATATGCAGCTGGAGCCATGAATCGCACCATGTGTACTCTTTGGTTGATGGTTTAGTCCCTGAGAGCTCTGAGGGTACTAGTTAGTTCATATTGTTGTTCATCCTATGGGGCTGCAAACCCCTTCAGCTCCTTTCCTTCTTTGTCTAGCTCCTCTATTGGGGATCCTGTGCTCAGTCCAATGGATGGCTGCAAGTCTCCATCTCTGTATTTGTCAGGCACTAGTAGAGGCTCTCAGGAGACAGCTAAAACAGGTTTCTGTCAGCAAGCACTTGTTGGCATCCACAATAGGGTCTGGGTTTGGTTACTGTATATGGGGCAGTCTCTGGATGGTCATTCCTTCGGTCTCTGCCCCACACTTTGTCTCTGTAACCCCTTCCATGGGTATTTTGTTCCCCCTTCTAAGAAGGAACAAAGTATCCACACTTTGGTCTTCCTTCTTCTTGAGTTTCATGTGGTCTGTGAATTGTATCTTGGGTAATCCAAGCTTCTGGGCTAATATCCACTTATCAGTGAGTGCATACCATATGTGTTCTTTTGTGATTGGGTTACCTCAGTCAGGATGATATTTTCTAGTTCCATCCATTTGCCTACGAATTTCATGAATTCATTGTTTTTAATAGCTGAGTAGTATTCCATTCAAAAGTAGATTTCTATGTGTTAATTATTAAATAGCTGCCTATACGAACAGCCGGATTTAAAAGAAAAACCTTCTTTGATCTTTTCTCTTACATGTATTAGCTAATTCTTTCCTGAGTTCAGAGTCACAGGAATGAGCAGAGCTATTTATTGGCTATTCAAATGAAGGAAGTAAAACTTTTACAAAAAAAGAAATTTACTAGTATGCTAGCATTTTCCCAAGAAACAGAAGTAATATGATGTATGTAAGGAGAATGGTTTTAATCTATCAGCTTACATTAGGAAGGCCAATACTCCTCGATTGCTGAGCTCTAGCCGAAGAGGAAGGGGGGTAAGTAGGGAGGTGCCCATAGCATGGCTCTTACGAAGCAGACTGCCCGCAAATCCACCGGCGGTAAAACACCCAGGAAACAACTGGCTACAAAAGCCGCTCGCAAGAGTGTGCCCTCTACTGGAGGGGTGAGGGAACCCTGTCATTTTAGGCCTGGTACTGTGGCACTCCGAGGAAGCAGATGCTATCAGAAGTCTACTGAACTT
>JADRCD010228812.1:0-15638 GCA_019843815.1 Montemys delectorum
TGGGCATTGCTGGTGCATGCCTGCAATCTGGGTTGGAGGCTGAGAAAGGAAAATGCGACTTTGAGGCCAGACTGAGAGCTATATAGTGATTTCAAGGCTAGCTTGGGATACAGACTGCTATCCTAATCTTAAAAACACCACCAAAGTCCTATCCTTATCAAAAGCTGTGTGTTGGACATGCCCTATGGCCCAGGATGCTCTCTGCACAGCTACAGCTGGGCTTATGGCTAAAAGATTGCATCCTTCCAGCTTAGCCATTTGCTGGAGCGGTTCTACCCACCAGTCACACTTCCTGCAACAGGCACTGGAGGGAACAGGGAACACAAAGGCTTCTGTGGCATATGAACTTGAATTTTTCTCCATCTGGGATCAATGCAATGACTGCAAAAGGCAGTTGCAATTTTCCTTGCTTGAAAAGGGCTTTTCATGCAAGGAAAAAAAAAAGATGGAGACTGAGCCAGAAAGGTGAACTTTGGAAACTGTCCTGAGTAGAGAGCCATATTTGCTTCTTATGTCTATGGGACTGATGAGTTTCGTTCCGAAGTAGCACGCTTGTTTTCAGACTCTGTCTGCTTGGGTCTTTGGTAGTTTCCAGAGGTTCACAGAAGAGGGACTTGAAATGTAAGTCAGAATCAAAGGTGGTTGGAGATGTGGAAACAACCTTCTGAGGGTGTGACAATGAAACTGCTCAGCCAAAGAACTGTGATATATATGGAACCTGTGATCACAGAGTGACACGTGACCTTGTTCTTCCCTTGGGAGCCTGGGGAAATCTGGTCTCAAACAGACAGACACTACTGAACTGAACCTTTGCATATCTAAAGGATGAGCAATTTGTTTAAACTGAACTGGTGCCCACATTACAGGGCTCATTACTAATGACTGATGTCCTCTGAATGGGCCTGAAGGCATTAAAAGAATATAAAGAACTGGGCTCCCAGGAGTATGTGTAGCCTAACTAAAGAAAGGCATCCCGTAATGAGTCACATAAAAACTCTCCCTTCTTATGTGTGGTGCTGCCCAGTGCCAGACTGCCTGAGTTCAAATCTTGTTGAAGATCATTGGATAATTTATGACTTTCTCTCTGCCTTCATTTCTCTATCTATGAAGTAGGACTGAGTATAGTCCTTCCCCCTACTGAGCTCATCTTTGTGAAACATCCAGTGTGCTGCCATTTCAACCCTTTAAGTCTCTAGTCTACCAGGTAGGGGAAATTTGAATCTTGGGCTATTCCAGTAACCCCAGGAAACTCACTACTGGTTCTCTAATGTGTGGTGGAAGATTAAGTCGGAGGAGGGAAGGAAGGAAGAGAGAGAGAAAGAGGGAGGATTACAAAGCAGAATGAAGGAAGGGAGAAACTGGGATGGTGAGGACGACCTGGCCTCTAGTGCTCACAAGATCTGGCTTCTGTCTTTGGAAGTCCATTTCATTTTGTATTTACAGGTGAAAAAATTGAAGCACAGAGAGATTAGGGATCTTACCTGCAAACACACAGCCAGGAAGTGCACCTGGGATTCAAAATTGGTCTTCCTGGCTTTAAGGCTCTCCATCCCTCTGTCCCTCTGTCCCTCTGTCTCTCTTTTCCTTTGTACTCTTCTTTGTTTTCCTTCCCTCTTTCCTTTTTTTGGGGGGACAGGATGTTACCCAGGCTGTCCTGGAACTCATGATCTTCCTGCTTTGTCTACACCTCCATCCCTAGTGCTCGGGACTATAGGCTTGTGCCACCACACATGGACTGACATTTTTTTAAATGTGACACTCCCCAAAACTTCTTCCATTTAAGCTCAGATCATTCCACAGTGAACAAACAAATAAAGGGTTTAAATTTTGTGTCTTTGTTCTTTCCTCCCTCCCTCCTTCCTCCCTTGCTCCCTTCTTTTCTTCCTTTTTTTCCTTTTTAAAGGAAATAGGCTATATCTGCTCTGATTCATCAGAGACTAAGATGCTACATAAAATTCCAGTTCTTCCTGAATTTGAAGGGACCCTGATGTTTTTGTTAAGGACGTACTTGATGCATAAGTAGTGAGCTGAAGTATTGAGGGGGGTAAGGAGGAGAAGGCTTGGATAAGTTGGAGTCTGGGGCTTTACCAGACTACATGCTTCAGGTGTGTCTAACCTTTTGACAGTGGCATAACCTTGGTTGTTATTCATGAAGTTCACACTTATTTGAGAACTTCATAATCAAGTCACAGAATACAAATGACCTCAAATAAAATAAACATAGGAGTTTTGTTTTGGGCCACATTCATAGCATTCTGGGCTTCTGCAGCACACCAGCTGGACAGCCCAGTAAGCCTTTTTGCCACGTTTTCTAGGGTCTCACCTTATATTAGAGTTAGTTCTGAACACACAAGCAGGTAAGTTTACACTGCACCTCACATAGAGGTCATATCAGCTTTGTTTTTTCTGCTTTTCAGGTTTTGTTGATATTTTTGGAGAGAGGGCCTCATGTAGTCAAGGCTGGCTTTGGTCAGACTCAGTCTGTAGCTGGGATGACTTGATCCTCCTGCTCCTACACAGCATTGGGATTGCAGGCATATCATGACGAAGATGAAGTTTTTATAAAGCAAATTTGAGATCAATACAAGTCTGTGGGTCTGGAGTAGCTCCTGCTTTATCTTTGAGGGTCTGCATTGGTTGCCGCCCTATCTTTTGGTTGGATGATCTCCAGTGTTTATAATACTGATCCTGAGTCCTACAGAGAACAAGAGACACACCCCCATTTCACAGCTCCAGCATACACTGGCAAGGGTGAAAGAATGTGGGGTTGGCATGTTCCCTTTCACTACACCTGGTCCATCTTAGGATTTTGGTGTCTCTACCATCATTCCAATTCAAATTCCTGGCAGTGGAGCAAATATCTCTCAGACCTACATTGACCCATATTGAAAGTCTTTTCATTGGTTGTAGTGATGATGGCTCTGCTGGTTCCCAAGGGATAGATAACAGAGCATTTACTGAGGCTTGAGGAAGAGGTTTCTGCCTGCCACTTGGGGCTGAAGTCAGGGAGAAGCTTGGGGGCTCCCCACCCACCCAGGGTAGGAAAAGACCAGTTTGGAGTTTTTGGAAAAGTGCTTCTGAGTTAAATAGCAGCTTGCCACAGGACTTGGCACTCACTGGATGGGAGTAGACATTGAAGCCCTGGGAAAATTGTCTTGCTTGAGAGGCCACAGCTCATTATTGTGTTGTGTACAAAGGAATTTGAACAGCAAGGTCAGAGCTGAAGTGCTGAATGTTCATGTGCTCCAGAGACCCAGCCCAGGAACTGAAAATGGCCCCAAATCACTGGGCTTATTCATCTATTTTCTCTGGCTGTGTTCTCAGAACCCATGAAAGAGCAAGGTCCGAACACAAAAGAAACTGGGAAAAGGCCCAGACCCATATTTTAGGGAGGAAAATGGCTTTGTGGCCATAGACTACAGGTCATCTAATTGAATTCTCTGCCAATGTAGACTTCTCTAAATGTCCTAGAGGGAATTACTAATCCTTTTTTATCATTTGCTTATTCATTCATTCAACATCCTGACCGCATCCTGAGGACAATGTTGTAACCTGGAATCATGCCTCATCATTCTGGGGGTTAGCTGTATCCACTGAAATATTCCTGGAAACAGATGTATGTTATCTAAAAACATAAGGGTTTGCCAAATCAGCAAAGTCTCCTTTTTCAGGCTTCCTTCACCTACCTGGATCTTGTTAAATTGTATGTGTTTATTTGGGGAAATTAAAAACATAATAGAGAAACTATGAAGAACTAGATACCAGGGGGCCTCAGAGCTGCCCATGAGTAAGTAGTGCTTGGCTATATGACTAAGATATTAGCACCTGAACATAAGAAGCTGTGTGTTAAAAATAATATTTACATCGTCTTCTTCCCTTAGAATCTCTATCTTGTTCTTTTCCAACCAGGCAAGGATAACTACAGATGTACTCTTTCCTCTGGGTGTCTAATTTCTCAAGCCTTTAAACTTTTATATACAGACCTTTGTTTTACTAAACAATATATAGGATTTTATGTGTTTTGGTTGAGGAAAATTTATTATATTTTACACTTAATTCTGCATCTCATTTTCCCCTCTCAATATTATGCTTTTGGATCATTTATATGCCAGTGTCTAGCTAAGCATCACATTTGTCTCCACCTATTGATCACTACTTCTCTCCTTTTTGTCCATCCATCCATCCATCTATCCTTCTATTGGTTCATCTATTCATCTGCAGCATATCTGTTATGCATTGCTATCAGGAATAACATGGTATGGTAACATTAGCATTATATCTGAATTTTTACACATTTATCACCTTTCTAGCTGCGTTTCTATTTTGCACTCACTCACTTCCTTGCATTTTTTTTCTATAACAGAGTGATAATCAATGTATTTGACAACTCATATGCCCCAGGCAGTACATAACAAAAACCGTGTGATGGCTCTGTCATACTGACTTCTCCACAAATGACTAGCAGTCCACTCACACTGATTCAGATCCCACTAACAGTGCCTTTATGTGTGAGTGCTTCTGTCTGCAAACCCTACATGCGATGTCCATGCACCTGTTTCTCTGTTGGCATTCTGTTTTTAAAAACAAACATTTTTTTCTTTTTAAAGATTTATTTCTTTATTTCATGTGTGCAGGTACACTGTCACCGTCTTCAGACACACCAGAAGAGGGCATTGGATGCTCATTACAAATGGTTGTCAGTCACCATGTGGTTTTTGGGATTTGAACTCAGGAGCTCTGGAAGAGCAGTCAGTGGTCTTAACTGCTGAGCCAGCTCTCAGCTCTCTGTTGACATTCTTATAAACAAAAGTCTCCCTGGTTCCCCCTGCTCACCTGTAGTCTTCCCTCACTGTAGCCAACACCCACCTATAGTATTTGTTCATTGGTAGTTGCAGAAATCTTCAGGTCAAGTTCAAATACAAAATTCTGCATGTGTAACTCTGGCTCCCCAGGATTGATTTTTATTTTAATTCCTGGCCTTTCCTCATAGCTGGGATTACATCTGTTATGCTATTTGTGAACTGAGTCCTTCCAAATGGAGGCCTTGTTGTAGCTGGGACTGAGCCTTACTTATTAACCTCTTTGACCTTATTTTAGGTCCATTCTTCATTCAGACATCCACATAAGCCAATTCTGGCACAATTCTGGCCAAGACAAGCACATTCTGGCTGCTTGAGGGATTTCACACAGCCTGAGCTGATCAGCAAAGAATGAATGTTGCAATCTGCCCGGAATGGAGGTTTCAGGGGTAGGAGGACATGTGCCAATGACATCCTTGAAATAGCTTAGATTCTTGTCAAAAAGTGGTTAAGGTGGATGTCAAGTCATCAGGATTGGTGGACAAGGGCATTGCACAGATCCGTGGTACAACATGACTACAGGCATGCAGTCCATACACTGAATCCGTGAATACAGAGTAGGTGCTTTCAGGCATATAGTAGGTGCACTGAAGGCGAGCATAGAGAGTACGTGCTTATGTGTGTGAAGGACACACATCCTGGAAAAGAACACATGTGCTTGTCTCCATGCTTATTTCATTTTGTGGTGTGCAGAAGACCTAAGTTTATTTTGTAGCCTTCTGAGATTTTTGTGTGTGTGTCTTTAAGGGTCTTCATGAACACAACAGGCTTTTATTTTGGGTGGTTACTGTGAGCTGGTGTGATGAGCTGAATGGTGACCCTAAAGAAGGACTGTAACCCATAGATGCCACTTTATTTGGAAAAAAAGAGGGCCTTGAAAATTGAATTAAAGACATTGAGGTGATGAGTCCATTCTTAATGATCTACGAGCTCTAAATTTAATATCATTAGAAGAATGAGTCAGAACAGAGAGATACCAGGAAGAAAAGAGCACAGTATGACCATGTGCAGAGTCCTTGGAGGTACCAAATTGGAAGGTGTCAGGGATGGATTTTTCCCTAGGACCTTCACAGAATGCGTGGCACTGCTGACATATTCATCCCAGCTTTCAGCCTTCCAGAACAGAGAGAATAAAGTTCTCTTTTCTCAGTCACTCAACTTCTGGTAATTGGTTATGGCAGGCACAGGGAACTAATACAGTCAGGTTCTGGCTGCATTCTAGGCATGCATTAATTGCATATTGCAGATCCTTACTGCAATATTTGTAAAAGCTAACTGTTCCAATCTTGGAGATTCCTTGTTAGTCAACTGGCATACTACAGAGCAAGCTAGCCTGACAATGGAAGCAGTTTCTCTGTATTACACAGGAAGGACAGTGTATAATCCAGTGTGTGTGTGTGTGTGTGTGTGTGTGTGTGTGTGTGTGTACATGCACATGTACACTCACATGTGCACAGTGTGAGTGTATAGTGTGAATACTTCTGGAAATGGGCAGTCCAGTAAACAGCTTCATGCACAGAGGCCGGAGAGTGCAAGAACAGGCAATGATACTTGCTTTAATCCATGCGTAGTTCAAGCAGGCTCTCAGAGCCCTACTTCCCAAACAGTGGAATGCATGAAATTCACCGAGGGATGGGAGCTCTTCTTACAATGAAGACAGTTTGATTCTGACTCCAGTTATCTGAGATGGGTTCAGATATGCCACATGTCTTATGGATCCCTAGGACTTTGGAGGCTGCTGGTCTGCAGACCTACACTTGCAGAACAAGGCCCTGGTACAATAAGGTCTAGGGCATGTTTGCAAATTTCTCATTTGTTAGAGCCTCATTTGGGAAGAGCAAAATCCTTGATTTATATCTGTGAAATTAGATGCTGGCAGAGGAGGGGCACCATCCTTAAAGACACACAGGTTTAAATGGTATTGACTTTAGAACCTAAGTTTTCTGACTTTAAACCTACTGTTTTTTTAAACAACTCAGTGCATAATTTTGTTATAACCTACTTTAATAGGTGATATATGTCAACGTGTAATTGATATAAATGTGTATATTTGTCTTAGTTAGGGTTTCATGGCTATGAAGAGACACCATGACCAAAGGAACTCTTAGAAATGACAAAATTTAATTGGGGCTGACTTACAGTTTCAGAGATTTATTCCATTATCATCATGGTGAGAGGCACGGCAGCATGCAGGCAGATATGATGCTGGAGAAGAAGCTAAGAGTTCTATATCTTGATCCAAAGGTGGAGCTTGAGCACTAGCTTGAGACCTCAAAGCCTACCTGTACAATGACACACTTCCTCCAACAAAGCTACACCTACTCCAACAAGGACACTATTCTTAATAGTGTCACTTCCCATGGGCCAAGCATATTCAAACCATTACAGTGTTTGTTATCAATTATTTGTAGTATTTATATATCATACAAATTGTTATATGACCATAAAATAATACTTAAGCTTCCCAAGAGGTGTGGACAGCATCTATTTGTTATTGCTTTCAGAGGAATTACCCAGTGGGATCTGAGGGGTGGACTGGGATTCACTTGAAATATCTTTCCTACAGATCAGAGCTCTGAGGACTATAGTGTGGAATTCTTGCATAGCCTGAGATGAACATGTTACTGACCTCTTGTATTGATAGTTATACCAGAGAAGTATTGAACATTGAAAGGAGGCTAATCCTTTGTTATTGTTGAGGATTGATAGGATTTAGGTCCTGGGTCAGTCCATCTTCACAGAAGAAATAGCTAAGGTTAGGTGAGGGTTATTCGGTGATGTGAAAAACAGAACAAGGGACTCCAGAAAATGTGAAACAGAATCAGTGAGATGTGTAGGGATGAAGATGATTAAGATAGCTTAGACACTGGGTGATGGTGGCAAGACAGTTGCCAGAGGGGAAGGGAGATATGGATAAGCCTGCTGGTTGCACTAAAAAGAGTGGATTAAAGAAAGGACCGACCAATGCAGACATGTAATTAGATATATGACTATTTCTAATCATTGGCCAAGCCAGCTAGAACACAGAGTTGTTCCCATTCATCTATCAACTCTCATTGACATCTATAGAGATACAGAGAGAGCTGGCAAGTTCTACCCTAGGGCCTTGGTGTCCTTTGGCATATCTTCCAGGGCTTGTTCCTGGGAGCATGTGAGCTGGAGATTGCACATCAGCATCTGTTCTGTCCTCACAGCTTGGGATAAAATTGATGGCCATTATGCTCCACAGGGCACACAGAAAAAAGAAAACCACTTGGAGGCTCCAAAGGCTCCCCACATGGTAGTGTAAAGCATGGAAGGCACTGAGGACTTGGAGAACATCTTTTTACACATAAATATTTATGTCAAATCAGCTCTGCTAAGAAGGCAGAAAACAAGACGTGAAAACACAATGAGACAGAGAAGCCTGGATTTTAACAAATATTTATGAGGGAGGCAAATGGCCCTAGAAGTTTGCAAGGAAGCCAGAAAGGGAAATGCACAAGATGCCTTGAGCTGCCTTCTTAGAGCAAGA
Source organism: Montemys delectorum (assembly GCA_019843815.1). Classification (NCBI taxonomy): domain Eukaryota; kingdom Metazoa; phylum Chordata; class Mammalia; order Rodentia; family Muridae; genus Montemys; species Montemys delectorum. The sequence continues at coordinate 8,374 of JADRCD010228812.1, forward strand.
AGGTACAGATGTGGCATTGTTCATAGGATAGAGCTGCTGGAGAAGAAAGAGGGCTGGGTTGTCTCATCAGAATGATACATGTATATAGGACAGAAGTTCATTTCCTAGATGACCAGAGACTTAGTGATTCAAATTATTTAGGAGAGACAGAACAAGGAGGGTCAGGGAGATTAGAAGGGGAGAGGAGAGATCGTTTGCATGAGAATGTGTGGTCTCCAGCAGCAGAGGTTTTCTGTTGTCTCCAGTGCTAATGTCTAACTTGCCCAGTCTGAGCTGGGAAGTCCTTTGATAGGTGATTTCAATAATCTGAGATCATCTGTTTCTGTGCCTTTCAACAAAATTTTATACATTAAAAATATGAGATGCTCTAATACAAGAATTATGATATCCAGAATAGCTATTTTTTTTCATGAACAGTGCCTGCAAACATGTATAGCAAATAATTAAATGTGAATTATATAGGGCAGAAATGGGGAAGAGTTGTTGTGTTGGTATGCCTTAAAAACCCATTTTGCCTATTTCTATTCAAAATTATTTCGTAGTGAATATTGTACTGTGACATAGACTACTGCATTAAACACACACACACACACACACACACACACACACACACACACACACACACGCGAGCACACGCGCCCGCACACACAATGGGGTCATAGAAAAGGCACCTTTAATTGCTTTCTCTATCTCAGCCTCCCCTGGTAAAATGATGGTGGTAGCAGTTGTATTCCATGGAGTTACCTAGTGACCAAGCAAGACCATCCATCTAAGATACCCAGTGTGTGGGAACTCTGTCCATGCCAGACATTACTGCCATAGTTTTAGCTAATCACTGAAACAACTGGAGTTTGCTATGTAGAAACTGACTGATCTCATGTATACCATGCTCATAGTAGGCTCAATAATTTTGTGTTGTTGCTTAAGACACAAATAAACTAGCACTGGCATTGGCTTTGAAGACAGAGGGTTCAGCTGGCATACAGAACCTCTAAAAGAGCTCACCAACTATCCCAGAATGTGTCGCCACTCAGCCAAAGGTTTTCCTATGCAGCCCTTTTAGAATGTGACCATTTCTTGCCTAGCCACCAGCAGCAATTATTGCCTTCAGACAACATTTATCTTTAGAGTGACATCAGAGTTCTACCCTTCCTAAACAATGGAGAAATGGAACAGAAAACTAAACAACACATAACTCCACAATACAAGAACTACACTAGACATAGTAATGAAAGAGAAATCAATGCTTCAAAGATGTCTCAATATTTTCTGAAAAATAACATTTTTAAAAAATATGTGGAGTGCTACCTGGATTTGCAAGTTTAGTCCAAAGTGTTCTTAGCTGGTTTTTATTGGAGGAAAATGAGATAGCATGATTTTGGTGGTTGGGAGGTGGAAGAGGAGACTGACCAGAGCTATGCATTATGTTTGGGCACTACTATGCATGTTTCTTTTGAATATGCAGAGAAATTATGATTTCTGTTTTGCAGAAGTCAACTCACCTCAGGTTAAATAAGTCAACTAAACATAATCCATCTAAGATAAAAGGCAAGAATATGTCTAGACCCCAACCTTGGTAAATGGATCATTAGAATATGATCAGTTTGATTTTCTGTTCTCCTGGGAAATGGGGGAGGGAAGACAGAAAAGAACAGATTTTGTGATTCACTAAGGACAGACTCACTCATTTATCTGAGACCTGTGATTGGCTTAGGCCATGGATGGAAAGAAAATTAAATCTTGAGTATCTAATCTGATCCATTAGAAAGAGCTGCTTGGTGGGAAATTGATTAATGGTGCCTGTTAGGGATGTTGGATGGGGACTAGTAGTCTAGCTGCTGTGTCTTTGATTGGTACTCAAGGGGCAGAGAAAGGCTGATCTCATAACAAAGAGACAGTGCCTTATTGAGTTGCACAGATAACAAGGAGGGAGTGGACTGCATTCTTGTTTGAACAAAGACACAAGATGGATGAGAAGAATTATTCAGCAGACCCTGAGGATCCCGTGGTGAGGATGAGTCTTATTTGAAATACTAACAGGTGATGATGAGTTGGCAATGCTTCAACTGCCCCCAAAGGAAGCCACCCAATCTGTGAAAGAGAGAAATGATGCACTTCTTGAAGGTTGATAGATAGCCTTAAGACTACCAGAGTTAAAAAGAGGATCAAATTTCACATTTTTGTTTGTAGTAATCACTTTGTCCAACACAATGACAGAACACATGAACCATGAAGATTTATATATTTACTTATACACTCTCATCTCTAAAATGTGACTAATGTATTTAAACCATGGGTTTATTCTGAGGTTAAAATGGCAAAATCTTATCAGAGTCTTTTGCCTATAGCACCTATTCAATATATCGATAACATTCTTTCTACCAACCTCATTGGACCATATAGCTGAAATTATCCCCCTTCTGAAAACAGCCTAATCATGGGTCTGCTGACTCAGACAGAGCCCAGCTCTTAGCATGCAGGTGTCTGAAGTGCCCCCTTCTTTTGACTGAACTTCAAGACCTGTTACTATTAATGGAAACTGTGTGTTCCTAATGCCACCCCTGCTGCTCATGCAATTTCCCTCTTAATGCCTAGCAGAGGCAGTGTGCAGAAAGATTGACAACATTGTTCACACTGTTTAAAGGTTCCACTGTGTGTGGAAATTTGTCTAAATGGGGGGATAATGAACAATCACTAAATCAGAGCTTTCTCAAGCTGGGAGGAGAGAAAGGCTGTGGAGAGAGGTTGCTACCTGACCAGACACATTAGCCAGTATTGGGAAGCAGGAGAAGTGGTGTCACATCCCCATGCCCAGGCAAGATTGGATTCTTTAGAGTGTGAAGGATGTGGAATTTGTCACTATTTGAAATGTAACCAGTTACTTTCCAAGCAATGGTGGGTCAAGGCAAGGACTGGATAGGGACTAGTTTGGATGCCATCAACTCAATAAAGGGTAAAGAACTAAACCCATGACATTAGCCTGACCTGTGGACTCACCACTGACTTCCTGAGAGTGACTCCCAAGATGGGCTGCAGTGTCCTGGTGGGGAGAGGGAGGGTCTCCAGTCCCAGAGGCAGCTTCTCCTCTCTGAGCCTTTGCTCATTTCCTGGTGAATGAGCAGTGATGTCACACATCTCAGAACCCATGGAGACAGTCAGTCAGGACCTTTAGGAATCATAAGTATCCTTTGTTATATCTTTGTTTTGTGATGATTGAGATACTGCACAAGGCTTTATTTTCCTTTAACCCTAAGCTCTTGATGTTGTTATTATCTATACTCATAAAAATGATACACTGAACTCCACAAAGTGATTATTTCTTATCCCAGGCGCTGGAGAGGTGACTCACTTGATAAGGCACTTGCTATGCAAGCAGGAGGAACGGAGTTTAATTTCTAGAACTCACAGAAAAAGCCCAACTTGATAATATATGATTGTAAGCCTGGTAATGGGGAGACAGACCGTGTAGGTAATTGGCCAACAGCCTGGCCTATTTGGCCAGCTTCAGACCAGTGAGAAATCCTGCTTTAAAGTCCAAATTTGAGTGATCTGGAAATTTGGCATAAGTTTCTTTCTTCACAAGATTTCCTGACATGAGATACTTGTAGTGGTAAAGATAACGTAGTATTCCCAGTACTCATAGAATATTTACTTATTGTTTATTAATTGATTCACATGATAGGAAGAAGTGATTTGCTTCCTGAGTAAAGCTAGGTACTGACTATTGGTTAGCAATTGACCTGGAATGGAGCACAAGGAGAAAATTGCCTTCTTTTTGTCTGAATAATTACTCCTGCCCCAGATATGGCCATTAACAACTGAAATTGGTGAGAGGCAACCAGAAGTCTGCCTTCATGATATGTCAAAGGTAGATGGAGCCTTGGCCAGCCCATATGTGTGGATGGTGACATTTGCAGCTGTGCCAATGAAATGGAGGATGTCTTAGGAGCAAGCCTTCCCAGAGTGCTCTCCTTGTTCTCATTACCATAATACTCATCCCTTCTGGGGTCCTGTGGTCTTCTCTGCTCTCCCCTCATCTGAGTGTAGGTCACTTGAAGATAGAGCAGCTGACCGCTGTGTCACACATTCTCAAATGCCAGGAAAATGACAGATTTAATGAAAAGGATGTGAGAAAAGGGAAGGGGGATGGGGACTGGAAAGGGGCTAAAAAAGGGCCCAAAGAAGGAAGGAGGACAGAGGAAGAGAAAAGAAGAGGACCCAGTTAGGAAGAAGAGAATTGGAAAGTAAGGGGAAGGGGGCTGGAACTGGTGCTGAAGGCTAGTTCCTAAAGGGTTGGAATGAGTCACGGAAGCTAGTTCCTAAAGGAACTTGGTCCTGCTCCAGAAGATGAACTGGAAGCCCTGAAAAATGACCTGTTTCCTAGGAATCTAGGCTGAAGGGGGAACTTTGAAATTCTGTTCCAGAGCTTGATTCTCTCTAGGTCTCATCTCCTTGGCTGTAAAATGTGTTTAACTGCATCTCTCTAGTATTATAATAATGGAGTGGCAGTCGCGGGGGTGGCTGGCTGGCACTGGTGTGAGGTGCTCTGAGGGAGTCAGGAAGGGTAGCTGGGTGAGCACAGCCTCTGAGACTGGGCTGTTGGTCTCTCCTGTTATAAGGACTGCAGCTGTTAGCTGTTAAATTCTTAGATCAGATGCTTTTTTTTTTCCTGGCTTAATAGGGCTGGGTCTGCGGATAGGACCTTTCCTGGGGTGCTCACACAGGGCTATTTTGAGTTCTGCATCATCAAGATAATTAGGTGCCCAGACAAAGTTTAAATGCTATTAAGGGTTGAGTGTATACTGGCTGGTCCTGGTACTGGGATCACTTGGGGACACAGCCTCTGCTTTCTGCTGAGTTTCTGAGACCAGGGCTTGATAAGAACAACCAGATCTCTGGGGGAAAGTGAGGGGTGTGAGGGGTGGCACATTCTGCGTCCCTTTAAATGCCAGGTGTTCTACAGGGAATTCTATGTGCCCAATCCAATTTGATTTTATCCCTATCTGTGATGGGTTGTATATGCTTAGCCCAGAGAGTGGCACTATTTGGAGATGTGGCCTTGTTGGAATAGATGTGGCCTTGTTGGAGTAGGTGTGTCACTCTGGGCTTGGGCTAAGATAGAAGTTGGTCCCAAGGACTGGGGTATTGCTGTGATAGGCCTGACCATGCTTTTGTTTGGATGAATGTGGATTTTGGGACTTTGGATTTCAAAAGTAGTGGAATGCTTTAAATGGGGTTTAATGGCTATCCTAGTAGGAATATGGGAGACTTGGTTGCTGAGTTTGACTTGAACTGCGCAGACCTGGCCCAAGAGGGTTCAGTGGAGAATTTCAATATGTGGCCTAGAGACTGTTTTGTGGTATTTTGGTGGAGAATGCAACTGCTTCTGGCCCTTCTGAAGTCTACCCGAGTAAAGAAATTTATATTAATTGCACTGACAAAAGAAGTCTCAGAAAAGCCCAGCAGAGACTTTGTTCTCTGGTTAAGTCTCACAAAGAGCAGTTTGAACAAGTGTAGCAAGCTTAGAAATAAAAAATATAAAATATATGGTTCAAGTGTTAAAGGGGCACCAGGAAGTGAAATGGAGTTGAATCCTATGTTCTAGGAGATAACAGATTAACGGACTTTGAGGCAAGAGTCTAACCAGCTAAATTTAGATCCAGGCTTTATTCCAGCAGATAAAGCCAAACAAATCTCTGAGTTCAAGACTAGCCTGGGACAGAGCAAGATCTAGGTGAAGAAAAGCTTAAATCCAGGCATGGTAGTACATGTCTTTAATCCCAGGAGACAGACATGCAGATCTCCAAGTTCAAGGTCAGTCTACAGAGCAAGATCTAGAACAGCCAAGAGAGGCAGTGACGGGTTAGAAGAGAAGAAGCTAGTGATAATGTAATAGAACAAGGGGGCCATGTTTCAGCTCCTGCAAGGAACAGAGCCCAGCAGCTTCAGTCTTGTGACTCTGGCTTATAGAGTGAATAATTGAAGGGACTACTGGGACAATAGATGCTGGTTTGTTAGAGCTGAGAAATTAGCCATGAGGGCTGGAGAGATGGCTCAGCTGTTAAAGGCTAGGCTCACAACCAAAAATATAAGAAATTAGCAGTGATTAAGAAGGACAAGCACCACTGAGGTGAAATCTTGTGGGAAGTGTTTTCTGAGAGCAAAAAGAAGTTGTGTTCCAAAGATAGCCAAGGTAGTACCTCATGCTACAGCTGTATTTGGTAATGTATAAGAGTCACCCAGGTGGTACTGGTTTTGAGGGTATGAAAGGGTCATGAAGAACAGCTGGGGCTCAGCACTGTGAGAGGCCATGGAAGACCATTGGTGAGTGTGCAGTCTCAGTTGTGGTTGACGGCCCAGGACTGAAGGAGTAATGCAAAGGAGTTGAGGTTTGGACCATGAAGAGAGTCTATGAGAGGCTACTGATGAAGCCTAGTTGCAGCAGAAGACTCTAGTGTATTGTAGATGCCAGTATGATCACCAAGAACTATAGCAGCAGTGGAGTGGATCAATCTGAGCTTAGAGTGCTACAGAGGGCAGATCTGGAGAAGTCTCTTGGAGGAGCCCAGAAGATTATGTGTGGATCACAGACATTGAAACAAGAAGCTGTAACATTGAAGTTGCCTTGGAGACCCCAAAATGTCAGAGATGCCAGAGCCTTGGGCTATCTGCTGAGGAAAGTGCTAACAGGGAGTGGAATCAGCCCAAGAGAAAGAAGTTTTGCAGTCAACAAAGATGAAAAAGGAGTGGAGATCTGAAGGACACTTTGACATCAGACATGGAGATGCAGAGTTTGGAGTTTGCCCAGCTGGTTTTCCTGTTGTGCTTTGGGGATTACAGTTAAGTAATTGGATGAATCTCAGAAGAGACTTTGAACTTTGGACTTTTAACATTGTTGAGACTGCTATAGACTATGGGGACTTTGGAACTTGGACTAAATATACTTTTTTAATTACACTACGGTTTGGTATGACCTCCATAGACTCATGTGTTTGAACAAGCCTATGGGGGCCAAGGAGTGGAATGTAATGGTTTGTATATGTTTAGCTCAAGGAGTGGCACTACTTGGAGGTGTGGCCTTGTTGGAATTGGTATGGCCTTGTCTTAGTCAGGGTTTCTATTCCTGCACAAACATCATGACCAAGAAGCAAATTGGGGAGGAAAGGGTTTATTGAACTTACACTTCCACACTGCTGTTGACCACCAGAGGAAGTCAGGACTGGAACTCAAGCAGGTCAGGAAGCAGGAGCTGATGCAGAGGCCAT
>JADRCD010228814.1:0-15729 GCA_019843815.1 Montemys delectorum
CAGCCAGTTTTCATTTAGGACCTCACAGTTATTCTCAAGAAATATTATCCATTAACCTTCTGTAGCAAACGTTGGAGCCAGAGAAACTGTTTTCAGAGATGAGACTGGGGAAATCTGTTGTTGAGGAAAGAAAATATCTTTCACCTCACAGGAGCAAAAGAGATAGTTTATTCTGGAACTACAGCCCAGGATCACAGACTCAGGTTTTTCTCAAATTCCATATTTCAATGAGGTAGAATTCCATAAAGTTAATACAATGAAGAAACCAGACATTAACATACTTTCCTAATATGTTGATAAGTATATGAAGTATAGGTTATAGGCCTCAGGTAAATCTCAACCAGATCACATTCCTAGTTGTTTGGTTGGTGAAAACTAGAGGTTTGTTTGTATATTCTAAAACTTTTACATAATGGACACAAAGATGGTAGGTCATATAGAGGTAGGGTCAGTAAGTGGTTACTAAAGGGGCTAAAGAGGTCCTCAAATGTTTTTGTTTATCACAGTTCAATCTCTTCACAACACTGAAGTTTTAATCAGTCAACCAGCCTTTCTCACTCTGTTAATACTTAGTAACAAGAAAAGAGGGACTCTTAAGGAAGCACATAGTATGAGCTAGGATGAATCATTGGTTTACCATCCTCACGAATAGATGAGACATTGATGGGGCCTGGCCTTGGCTGTACTATAGGTTTAAAACTTTCAGTTTGGTAAGTTATGATGGGGCACTTACAGGAGGAAGCACAGTGAAAGCTGGGGTACAGCAGGCATCTAAGGGACTGAGGCAATTGGTGCTTTAAGTAGAGTGGCTGTTCCTAGATGGATCAAAGCAGAGAGGGCGACTGATAATGGTTGAGGACGATTCATGACCATTTAGAAGGTGAAAGGCAGAGTCTCTTCTTGGAGGCAAGAAGCCCAACTTTCTGACAAAGGGCAAAATAGCTTTGTACCATACCCCCAAATAGTTTCTTTTATAGGAGTTCAGTGATATTGGTGTTTATAGGGCACCCGGTAGGAGTTCCAGATTCCTGTGGCCTGAACAAGGAATTGATGAGAGACACACAAGAGAAGCAGAGATCATCTATTAGAGAAATTACAAGTGAGGAGGTGGGAAGGCCCAAAGAGGGTGCAGCAGCTCAAACAGCCCTGAGCTCAAAAGGGAGTTTTCAGATCACATTCATGGGGTTTTAGGGACATATGCCTAGTGCAGTCTTTCCAGAACATGTTCTACCTGTTCTGCTTACAACTTCACCCACCACATGCCTTATCTTAAATCTCCACAGCGGGGGTGGGCGGGGGGGTGGGGTTGAGTTTAGGATTATAATGAGGCAAAGGCCATCTGCGGACACTCTGGTGTATCTCTGCCAATGAAGCTCCACTCTGGGATAGTGTGAGGTTTGAGAAGGTTTCTAACTTTACACCTTGCTTTCTTTTCCTCCTCCTCTTCCTCTTTCTTCTCCTTTTTCTGTTCCTCCTCTTCTATCTCCTCTTCCATCTCCTTTCCTTCCTTCTCTCCCCCCTTCTCCTCCTTATTCTCACATTCTAGTCTATAAAGCTTTGTGTAAGGCCTCTCACTCCTCACCTCCCTTGGCTCCTGCCTCCTTAGATCTCCAAAAAAGTTGTCCTCTCAACCCTAACAAGATTGTAAAATCCAGAGTCCTGTGTGTGAAGACTGGGATTATGGGTAGGGACATCACGATCAAAGTGCTTGACAACTTCAAATCCCCTTGTTCCTTTCTTCTGATTTTTAAAAAGTCTTGCTTTACACAACGTAACCGTGTAATCTCTTAAACAGCACGGCTCCACATCTTAACCTTAACTTTTTGTATCTAAACTAGTAACACGGGGGAAACTACATCATGAACTACTAGAGCTATCCTGATGACCCAGTAAAAGGAAGGGAGTTTAAACCACTTAGCCAATGTATACCAGCAGGAACCCAGATTGTCTCTGAGGAGCTGGATCCTAAAGGTGCTGATTCAAGAGGCTGAGTTATCTAACTTAAAGTTGATTAAGAGATGGTTTTTTACATCCCTAGAGACACAGTCTCACAGAACACTCAGTTCTTCCTGGCTCTTCTTCTCCCTCTTTTGAGAGGATTTTTGCATTCTTGATTGCTTAGGCTTTCCCATAGACCTGCTAATATGGACAGAGGAAGGCCCACAAGGTCTAAACCCTACACAAGGAACTACAAGCCTCTAAGGAATGTTGAGAGCAGAAGTAGTCTTCCTTTGAAAGGAGCACATCCATTGATTATCCAATACCAAGTGGTCAGACATGAAAACAGACAAGTGAGTAACATTTTACAGACTGAACAGGTTATATTTATGTATTTAGAAGTGTTTGTACGTGTGTGTGTGTGTGTGTGTGTGTGTGTGTGTGTGTGTGTGTACAATAACTAATGAAAAAGAACATAAATTTGAAAGAAAACAAGAGGTCTGTGACAGGATTTGGAAGGAGGAAAGGAAAGGGGGAAATAATGTAATTATACTATTAAAAAGAAAATAATTTTGAAAACTGAAAGAGAGTTTACTGATATGAGGTCATTTGACTTGACACAGGTAGTCAAGAGACAAAATAACTAATATGATATCAAGACATAGGGAACCAGTTATTTTTCTTCATATTTTTTACCTTTCTTGAAAGGCACAAAAGGAAAGTGGCACTTTCTTGAAAACCATACTGGAGATGTGAATGAGACTTGGGGGCACCTGGATACCTGGAATTCCCGGGAAGGAGACTAGCCAGCTCATTCCAACTACTACTTCTTCTATCCAGTAATACCTATTGACCCCAAGACAGAGAGGCTCCACAGTGCCTTATTTCCTGGGACCCTATGTAGAGCCCCCCTCTCTTCTGTTCACTCTCTTCCTCTCCTTATCTCTCTATATCTTTCTTCTTGCCACCTCTCCTAAGTTTCCATCTCTGAATCTATAGTAAACTTCTGTCTAAAGCTCACATTCCATGATCTGTGAATTTATTCTTTGAAAATGTAAGATAAAAACCTGAAAGTCATTGGCTTAGGGCAGCTTTGGTGGCCATTAAGTTTTTGAGATCCTAAATCCCTGACACCCCAATATTAATGTATCATCTGAAAATTAACAATTTCTTTTGAACCTTTGAGAACTGAAGTTATAGAGCCTAAGGTATGAATTAAGGTTCTATGCTTTTAGAGCACAAAGTGCCAAATGCACAAATAATAAGCCCAAAATACAGCCCAAATTCTGGTCAGATTGACTAAATCCCTAATCATAAATTCTCATAGAAGAAACAGTCTCTTTATTTTATGGTATAAGAATACTTTTACCTTCATTTTCAAGTAAAATTGTAAAGGATACAAGTCAGAAGGAAATACAATATCAAGAGCCAAACCAATGAACAGAACCAGACTCAGAAAAGTGAGCAGGACACTCTCCAATTATAATTACTGTGTTTTAGGCTCAATTAGAAATGGTAAACAGCATATAGGATCAGATGAAATTTATGAGAAATATCCAACAAAAACGATAAAAACAAACAAAAGCCAACACAGCAGTAGAGAGATAATAGGTTAATTGTATAATAAGACAGGAGCTCTGAGACCTGAGGGCAATAAGAATTTACCAAGTATATGTAATGGGAATCTCTGAGAAGATGGATGCATAAAGTATTTGTGAAAATAATAGCTGAGGGCTGGTGAGATGGCTTAGTGGGCAAAGGTGCTTTTGGTCAAGCCTGATAATGTCAGTTCTATTCTGGGGAACCACATGGTAGAAAAGGAGATCTGACTACTGTAAAATACCTTCTGACCTCCATATGTGGGCCATTGTGTGTCTCCGCTTATAACACAAATAAATGTAATAAAGCATAAAAATGGCTCATTTTTTAAAGGTTAATGACAGGATACCAAACTAAAAAGCCAATTAGATTCCCAAACCAAAGAACATAAAATAAGGTAATACACATGGTTTGCCAAAAACAAAATTTTGAAGGTAGAGAGAGAAAAAAGACCTAGTATATATAGAACCACAAACATGATAATGTGTAATACATGAACCATAATACAGTGGTGTGATATTGGTGAAGTGCTGGAGAAAACGACCTGTTTGCTACTATTCTGGTAGTGGATGACACAGGACCACTAGAATTGCTGTGTGTTCAGTGGCGGCATTAGAAAGTGCTGTTTGAGCTCTCTTCTCCCTACCTTGGGCTTGAATCAGCCATAAGCTCTCGGCTGCTGCTTCCATGCCATGTTTCTGTTGTCATGCTTCCTGTCATGATGGTCATGAGTTCTCAAATTAAATGACATCTATCACTTGTCATCTATCTATCTATCTATCTATCTATCTATCTATCTATCTATCTATCTATCTATCATCTATCTATCTATCATGTTAAATGATATCTATCTACACATCTATCTTTTATCTATCTACACATCTATCATCTATCTATCTACACATCTAGCTATCATCTGTCATCTATCATCTATAAATGAATATGTGTATGCACTTACATACATACATGTGTGAGAGGCAGTATAATGGCCCCATAAAGATGTTTTAGCCTCTAGAACCTATGAAGATATTCAGTCCATGACAAAGAGAGATTAAGATTTATTGTTCTACAAGAATTATGTCCAAAATAGGAAATGAGGATTTTTCAGGCTGCACATCTATCAAAAACAGCCTCATTCTTGGCTTCCTGTTGACAGCCTAGCACCAATTCTTTTAAAGTTGGCTCCTACTGGCATTCTGTTAGATCAGGAATATCCTCTTGGGAAGGTCACATAAGCAGGACTTCCTAAATGGTTTCTTGGAGTATCTTGTTTAATCAAACATCTGGCAATCCTATCTGAGGACTCTGGGAAAGCTATTCAAGTAGCCCAGTACACTATATTACTATTTCGCTATTCCGTGCTGATTTCCGCAGGGAAAACACTGATTCCTCATAGCTCAGTAGATATGATTGTTATATAGAAACAGGGTTGCATTAAGGGAGCAGATTTTTTGATACCTATATTGAACATACATTTTAAAAACATTTTATTTTACGTGCACGTGGTGTTTTGCTTGTATGTACATATGAGCACAACTTGCATGAGGAGATTAGAAGAGGGTGTCAGATCCTCTAGAACTGGGATTATAGATGGCTGTGAGCCACCACGTGAGTACTGAGAATTGAACCCAGGACTTCTGGAATAACATCATCCTTCCCTATTTTATTGATAATAAGTTCTTTTATTGTATGATATAAACTTATTACAGTTTCCCCTCCCTCTGCTCCTTCCAGTTTCTTCACACTTCCACTCCCATCAAGATCCACTCCCTTTCTGTGATTGGAAAATAAATCAGGTTCCTAGGAGATAACAACAAAATGTAACAAAATAAAATATAATAAGATAAAACAAAACCCATCACTTTCTGGAATTGGACAAAGCTAACCAACAGAAGGAAAAAAGTCCCAGTAGAAGGTAGTAGAATTAGAGACCCACTTGTTCCCATACTTGGGAGTCTCATAAAAATGTTCACCTGAAAACTATAATATATACACAGAAGGCCTGGTGCAGACCATGTAGACCCTATGAATCCTGGTGCTTCTTTCTCTGTGAGATCAGATGTACCCTTACTTAGTTGATTCAGCGGGCTATTGGTGTTCTCCATCCCCTCTGGCTTAGACTCTTTCTGCCTCCTCTTCCAAGGGGTTTTTTCAGCTCTGAGGGGAAGGATTTGATGAAAATATCCCATTTAAAGCTGTATGTTCCAAAGTCTCTCTCTCTCTGCATCATATCTGTGTGACTCTGTATTTGTTTCCACCTACTGCAGGAAGACTCCTTGATCATGGCTAAGTAAGGCACTGATCTATGAGCATAGCATAGTATCATTAGGAGCCACTTTATTACTACATTTTTTTTTATACCAGTGGTGTTTGGTTTTACCCTAGGTCTCTGGGCTATCTAGTCTCTGGTGGTTGGTCACACAAGCAGTGTGGGGTATGGGATCCATTTCTTAAAGTGGGCCTTAAGTCAAATCAGATATTGGTTGGTTACTCTCACAAGCATTGTGCTACCATTGCTTTAGCATATTTTGCAGGCAGGATAGCATTGCAGATCAAAGGTTTTGTGACTGGTTTTGTGTTTACATTTCTTTTTTGGTATCCTGAAGAGTATCTTTCCATACCAAAGAGACTAGAATATAGGGGTGAAAGTTCTATGTAGGCACCAGTTCAACCTCTCCATGTTTAATGACTTGTGAAGTTGTGGTTTTCAGCAATGGGACCTTGCTGTCAATTTGTGGAGAGCAACCTGTATTGTCTTGGCAACATCCTGGGTTATTTGGGGGTTTCCATGAGACACCTTTGACCAACAACTCAGTTGTATGTAACTCAGTCCTGGAATTGGAAGCTTCCTTCCATGACAAGTGATGGCCAGTTGGGGCTCCATCTTTCTCATTTCATGAGACTCACCTCCATGTACTTTAGGACATTTCTACTGCACTAGGTTTCCATACCACCCCTTGAATGACCCTCAATTACAGTTCTCTTTCCCCACACTCCCTTCCACAACCTCTCCTACTCACCCAACTATTCCATTCCTATATCGTGCTGCCCCCAGTCCATCCGTGAAATCCATTCTATTTTTCTCTCCCAGAGAGATCCATGTGTCCCATCTAATCCTTTCCTCTATACCTAATCTCTCTGGATATATGGATTGTAGCTTGGTATCAATTAGTCAATGGATAGTATCCACATATAAGTGAATACACAACATATTTGTCTTTCTGGGTCTGGGTTACTTCACTCAGAACTTTTTTTTTTTTCTGGTTCGATCCATTTGCCTGCAAATTTCATGATGTCATTATTTTTTAAAAATGGAGTAATACACCATTGTGTAAGTGTATCACATTTTCTTTATCTATTCTTCTGTTGAGGGATAGCTAGGTTGTTTTCAGTTTTTTTTTTTTGCTATTATGAATAAAATAAAAATGAACATGATTGCTCATTTCTGTGGTGGGATAAATTATCCTTTGGCTATATGCCCAAGAATGTTATGAGGTCTCATTTATTAATTGATGATTATATACCTTGTTAACTGTTTGTTCAGAAAGTCCTCTCTTGCACCAATCACTTCAAGGCTCATCCCTCCTTTCTCTTCTACCAGGTTCAGTATATGTGGTTCTATGTTGAGGTCTTTAAGCAATTCAGACTTGAGTTTTGTGTATAGTGATAAATATAGATCTATTTGGATTTTTCTACATGCAGACATCCAGTTTGATCAGCACCATTTGTTGACGATACTGTCTCTTTTTCCACTGTGTGTTTCTGGCATCTTTATAAAAGAAGTCATGCGTCCAGAGGTGTGTGAATTTATGTCCGGTGCTTCAATTTTATTCAATTGGTCAACATATCTGTTTTTACATCAATACCATGTGTTTTTTCAAATGACTATAGCTCTGTTGCAAAACTTAAATTGAGGGTTGGTAATACCTCCAGCAGTTCCTTGTTTTTCCATCTGAAGCTAAGAATTATTCTTTCAACATCTGTGAAGAATTGTGTTGGAATTTTGACAGGGATTATGTTGGGACTGTAGATTGCCCTTGGTAGGATGACCGTGAGCAGGGGAGATCTTTCCATATTCTGATATCTTGCTTAATTTATTTCCTCAAAGACTTGATGTTTTTGTTAGATGAGTCTTTCAGTCTGCTTTTAGTCACCGAGGCATTGCTCCAGACCCTATACTGAACCTTTATTGACTTTACTCTATTTTTCTTTTATAGTCCCTAGATCTTCTAGTGAAAGTGTCAATCAGTATAGAGCTATGCTACTAAATTTGGCAGCATTAGAGACAATTGACTATGAAAAATGAGAGATTTAAAGAAAATAAAGCTAACGAATTCAGTTAGTTACAATAGCTACATTTCATGTCTCAGTAAGTCACATGTGTGAGGAATAGACTGTTTCTGTCATTGGAAAAAGCACCATGGGACAACACTGTCATATAACTTAACAAGTTCTCTTGCAAGGATCTAGTTGCCTAATAGATGTTTTCTGCCTCCCATCACAAATGTCAAAGTGCTGTAAAGAAATTGAGCTTCAGTAGTCACTCTCATTCCTGAGCATTTCTGAAGACTGGGTCATTGTGCTGAACTATCAATTCAAGGTGCACAATGCATGTACAATCATTACACCATGGCACCCACTGGGAATTAATTTTTCCTACTCATTGTTCATGTATTGTATTCCTGGTGCTTGATGTAAATTGTACCTCACTCAACTCCAGTAGCAGCACGGTAAATAGACTATTATCCATGTTTTCCTAATAAGGCACCTAGGTCAGTAAATATAAACACCATGCCTCAGGTCTTACAGGAAATTGTGAGTTGACTGTGGAATGGCCCATGCTGACTCTGAAGGACATGCTTTGTGTTCCTGCTGTAAGAGTTTAGTAGAAAAGCAGCCGACAATAAACAAATACAAGTTTATTCACATAATCCGAAGTTCAGTTGATGACATTTCTACTACTCTCTAGTAGTTAGACTCTAGAGTTCCTCCATCACTGTCTTGGGAATTACCTTCCAGC
Source organism: Montemys delectorum (assembly GCA_019843815.1). Classification (NCBI taxonomy): domain Eukaryota; kingdom Metazoa; phylum Chordata; class Mammalia; order Rodentia; family Muridae; genus Montemys; species Montemys delectorum. Next base: position 8,558 of record JADRCD010228814.1, read on the forward strand.
AGGCAAGGCCAAATTCAGATTTTCATCTTTCTAAGATGAGAATAAAGCTAAAAGTGTCTTTCTTATTCTTTATATCATTTGTGTTTCCCCCCTTTCAGTTAAAGTGCAGACACTAAATATTTCTGTCTAATAACGAGCTCTGGGTAGGGCTGGGTTTCCACAGATCTGAGAAGCACAGGGTTCGAAAATACAGCTGAGTTGTGACAGCTTGTGATAATCAGGCAGTTTCTCTCTCCGAGGGATCGCCCGTCTCCCTTTGTTGCTCTAAGCTTTGTTTTTCAGCTTCCTTAATGATCCTGGCAATCTGTCATTTATCTGCTTTTGGATGCCAGAGAACTATTTAAAAATAAGATAGATTTTTCTCCTTCTAATAGCCATTTCTTAAAGGTGCTTTAGTGACAAACCTCTTGTCTCTCATCTGCTCTCCCACAGGAACTTGAAGTCACCTTCTTTGCCGTATGGTTGAAGCTGTTGGGATCCAATTTTCTACAGCAAATGTGAAGGAAAAAGAATTTAAAACAGAAATTTTTATTGAGGCACACACAGCTTCAGCAGCTGCTGCTGTGAAGGTATCATCAAATACCAGCACTGCCCCAAACCCTTGGGGTCTATTTCTAGTTCAGTCTTGAAGGGAATTTGCAGTAGCGAGTGTCTACAGCAGTTGAGTCTGGCTAAGATTTAGATGACCCATTTCCCTTATCTAATGAATTCAGGCCCTGGAAACTTTGCAAAAGCTTTCAGCTGACAAAACACCAAGAGAGTTGATGAGAAATTGAAAGACAGCTGGCATGGACTCTCAGCCTCTGGAGTTTAGCTCAGGAAGCTGCAAAATTGCACAGCTGCACGACTGTCAAAATGAAGATTCTGGTGTAAAGATAGTCAAAATATTGCTAATAGAAGAAGAAGTCTTTGCTCTGCAGAGAAGGTGATTCAGTTTCAATAATGAATGCACACAACACTTTCACATCTACCTCCACTTTGCCAAGATGGAATATGGGAGACTGTTTCTCTATCTATCAACACAGATTAAAAAAAGTTCAATTAAGTTTGAGGAATATTTAATATATTATATATAATATAGCTCATATTATATATTAGTTATATATATCATATATTGTATACATTATGTATATAACATATAACAGGTGCCATATAGTATTATATATTATATATAATATTTTATATTATATATTGATATATATTAAATTTTATTCTTGAAAACTCAACTACTTCAACATGTTTTTCATTTTCTAGTTATCTCTTTCTAAGTTTCTGGCCTTGAGAAGCCATAAGAACTGTTCAGCACATTAGTATGTAGTGAGAAACTTGCTTGTAAGAGTACACTTAACAAATTATTAGGTGGAGAAGTAAGCTGGCTAGCCATAGTGTTTCCAGGTAATAAATGATCTCACCAATTATACATTTATGAATCTCTTTTAAGTAACATGAAAACCAAACCAAGTGGATTTCTAACACAACTGAAGATTTAACAAATGAGAAGGTCCAGGTCTATTAAAGATACGGTTTTCTGAGCTATAATTACAAGGCTGATTGAAAACTTACCATTTTGGCTATGTTTTCAAAGGATCCAGTCATGGCCACTCATGAGTGATGGTAGGAATAGGGGCTTAGGTCAGTGAGAGAGCGATGCTTAGCAGGTATGAGACGGTTGGCTCAATCCCTTGTAAGGAAAAGCAGTACAACACAAACCATGTTAATTTGTGCTTAATTCATTTGAAATTTCTGAGATGCTTGTCAGCACTTACATTTTTAAAAAATACTTTACTTTTTATAATTATATGATTTTTAAGGCTATCAGATGAAACATTTAGTAAACGTCAGTAGAGTACAATAAAATGCATTTATAGACTAGCCATAGCACCCTCTCCATTTTGAAAACTAAGGAACAGACTCTGAGGCTCTCTCTGGCCTTTCCTGAGCACAGCCTCCTCTGTGTTTCTCATATCTACACTCATCTCTACTATGATGCTTTCTACTGCCCATGGAAATTTCTACCTGTGTGCTCTCTTGCCTGAGAGATGATGAGTTCCTAGACACCATGAATTAGGTCTCACTCCTCAGCATTGGCTAATCTAGGAATCCAATGATAGCATCGAAGATTACAAGTGCCCATTCCCTCCTTCTTATTTACCACCTACCTTGAATATATCACCCTTTGCTTAGTCCTCCTTGGAGTTGTAGGATCATTAATTTTGACCTCTTTTCTTTTCTTTTCTTTTCTTTTGTTTTTTTTTTTTTTGGGGGGGGACAGGGTTTCTCTGTGTAGCCCTGGCTGTCCTGGAACTCACTCTGTAGACCAGGCTGGCCTTGAACTCAGAAATCCATCTGCCTCTACCTTCCAAGAGCTGGGATTAAAGGCATGCACCACCACTGCCTGGCTAATTTTGACCTATTAATAAGTTGTATTTGTTCCCAAGTTCCAGGGAGAGAAGTAGAGAAAGACAGTGGTTTTCCTCAGTCAGGGGTAATTGTATTTTCTTCAGTTTGGTGTCATTATTTAGGTCCAGTTTTGGACTACTAACTGTTACTAGGGCAGTGCCATGCACTAGTTAACCATGGTTAAAGGTAAAATGATCAATGTTTCCACTCACTCATAGCATGTGTCACACAATGTTCCTTTTTTCTTTTCTTTTTCTTTTTCTTTCTTTCTTTTTTTGACTTAGGTAGGCTCTCTTCTGGAGATGAAATAAATTCTTAAAAATGCAATGTAACTTAAATTTCTACTTTTGGAACTGAGAACTGACTTTAGGGTTTTTTTTTTTTTTTCTTAGTAAATGCTTTACAAGTGAGCTAAGTCTTTAGCCCTGAAACTTTTGAAGATATTATGAAATGAATGCTAGTTGCCCATTGCTAAGGATGTTATGAAATGGATGGTGGTCCTACATACTGCACAGATCCCTGCACATGTTTTTAATTAGACAACATTTATCAAAAATTTTGACTGGGAGCTCTTGGTTCTTAGGATAGAGAGGTGGAGAAATGATGCTGACCTGTAATTTTGAGTTTATTTCTTCCTATTACATTTTTCTTTTCCAACATTTGCTTTTTCAAAAAATAAAGAGGGTGTCTTGTTATGTTATATCGTCCAGTTTCAAATTACATAGTTATTTTCCCTTATCAGCTTCCTGGAGTGGGGAATGTTTACTATGCTTCATTTACGTCCTGCAAAGCTGTCGCTCTAGCCACTAATTATATAGCCACATCTAAGTTATGACAGTCTGGTAATAGTAAGTTTCTTGTTTTCCTTTGCCTTTCCATATTTCTTAATATTTCAAGACTTGTTATTTCTTTTTCTGGTTAGCAAATTTTTGTTCTCCAAATCACTTTTAATCCTTCAAAGTCAAATCCTTCAAAGCCGTCTCTTTCCAAGTCTGTCTCCCATTTCTGCATCCTGCACACAATTCTGTCATTGCCTTCCCATGTGACATCATAGTTATTTATTACCAGGTTTCTAGATTCTGAAAGAGTTCCAGGTGGAGGTTATGCCTCATTTAGTATTTTAGTCCCAGGATTTAGATGAGAAATAGTATCAAATATCTATTGAACACATTTTTACTCAGTACACTGTTAAAATCAAAATCAGTATATTCTACAGTTTAGTGATCATAAATATCAAATGTTTCAATATTAATTATAAACTCTTTTCCTCCAGAATTTATTTTTTAATGAAATAGAATTACATCAGTTTCTGTCCTCCCTCCAGATCCTCCCAGCTACCCTTCCTAGAACCCCTTCCTTGCCCTTAGATTTTTCAAAACCTACTTTTACTAAGAGTTTTCAAATGCTCTGATCCCCCCACCCCTTTTATCCCACTGTCTAAAGATAGGAGAAAAAAGATGGTAAACAGGACAAGGGATTGGGGACCTGTTTAGAAGTAGTTCTTTGAGGCAACTCCAATCTGTTTACCAAGATACCAAACTCAAATCAGCAGCAGTGGCACACTCTGGCAGAAACCGCCAGACCTCCGCTGAATAGGCACAAGTCAGCGGGGGCAAGGGGAGCCAGCCAGGGTGCCAGGAGAAGTTCTTTGCAATGTCTCTCTCTATGAAGAAAAGATCTTGAAGACGCAGAGCTAGCTATGCAAGCACCCATCACTGTCTGATGAGTCCTGTTTATACTCCCGGAAACGTGTCTTCACATGGCTCTTGCCTCAGCAAAACACTATGTAACTCTGTTTCAACAAGACACCTGACATACCCAGAAGCTTCCACTTCATTGCCCCAACTCTCAAGTTGATAAACTCTTTTTCTTTTATTCTTCTTATGCACACATGTATGTATTTATACACGCGCAAGTGTATATAAAGACCAGAATATCAGAAAGTCTGCTGTGAAATAGTCCTTCTTAGGGGATTAAAAACACACTTAAAATTTTAGTTATTGATTTTGTTTTGTGTGCACAAGTGTTTTGCTTGCCTACATGCATGTGTACTATGTGTGTCCCTGGTGTGTCTGGAGGTCAAGAGCAGTTTTGGGTACCTTAACTAGAGTCACAGACAGTTGAGAGCTGCTGTGTGGGAGCTGAGAACTGAACTTGGGTTCTTTCAAATGCAGCCAATGTTTTTATTCATTGAGCCATCTCTCTGAACTCTGTTATTTATATATTTTTGTGTGTATGTGAGTTCCTGTGCCATGACACACATGTGGAGCTCAGAAGACAACCCAAGGGAGTCAGCGTGCTCCTTCTACCACATGGCATTCAGAACTCAGGTTAATAATAAGAGCCTTTACAGGATGAGGCATCTTGGTGGCTCCTGAAGTGTCATTCTTAGAGTCTATGTATATCTATCTGGTTTTTTATCATGTTTTTAGAGAATAAATCTTCTTAAGCATTTATAAACAGTTTTTGATATGCTCATGATAATTTATAATCGTAGAGTTCAGCAGATAATTGTGTTTTGGGCATATGAAAAGATTAAAATAACTGGAGGTTTAACAAGTAGTACTTAAGTCACATTTTAAAATTGATAGATGAAAAACAATGCATTGCATTCATTTGTGTAGAACTATTATATTTGGCTATGTGGATCTGTTGTATGATGTATAGATCAGGTTAAAAATACCTCTTTCTTCCCTTATTCATATTTCAAGCGAACACGTTAGTTATGGCTTTGATCTGAAATAGCCCTGAATGCTCATGTGGTGAAAAATTTTATCCTCAATGTACAGTATTCAGAGATCATTGGGGTTCTAACTTCACCCAGGGATTCATCGATTGATGGCATCAGTGCTTCATGGCCATGGGGAGATGGTAGAAACTTCTGCTGGGAGAAAGAATATTTTATCCCCTGCCTCTGTCTCCTCTTTTCTGCTTCTTAGCCCCATGAACTGATAGCCCACTGGGCTATATATTGCCTCCCAGGCCCAGAAACAATAGAGCCGAATGCTATGGACTAAAAATAACACCCAAACTAATCTGTTCATGTTTGTGTGTGTGTGTGTGTGTGTGTGTGTGTGTGTGTGTGTGTGAGAGAGAGAGAGAGAGAGAGAGGATGCCTGCGTGCATGTCTGTGCATGAGTGGGGCTGGGGCTGAATCCAAGGCCTTGCATGTCCTAGGCAGTGCTCTCTGCTGAGCTGCAGCTCCAACTCTTTCCCCCTTTCAGTTTTCTTTCACATATTTTGTTACCATATTCCATCAAAACCTGACTACTCCTTCTTGCTTAATGAGATATATAGAAAATTATCATTTTGTATAGTTGTGCTAGGCAATAACACAACAACTTCCAATTCCTATTTAATTGTAACTCAGTTTTTATTGATCAATTTTTCACTGCCTCTCCCTCCCCCAACTCCCTGGCTTCTCAGGACAGCTGTTGTGCTTGCTTCTTTACATGTGTGAGATTATGTGGTAATTCTCTTTCCAGATCTGACTTATTTCATGTAACATAATACTTTTAAATCCTGTCTTTTTTTTTTTCTCACAAAGCACTGAATTTCATTCTGGCTAATATTCTATAATGTATTTGTATCAAGTTTTCTTTGTTCCTTCGTCACTAGTTGGGCTTTTAAAAGTTCACTAGATCTTTCATGTAAAGGCACAGTTAGGTGAAATGTGAATTTTTCACTCCTCTCTTCTTCTCCATGTCCTTCTCCTTGTCCTTGTCCTTGTCCTTCCCCTTCTTCTTTGGAGATAGGATTTCTCGTTGTGACCTTGGCTATCCTGAAATTCACTTTGTAGACCAGGCTGTCTCCAAACTCACAGAGATCCATCTGCCTCTGCCTCCTAACTGCACATTTTATCTTTAAAAATCCATATGGTATTTACTCTTTCCTGTTCTATGTCCTTACTGACAGAGGATGGTTTTTTGTTTATTCTTCTAGTTTACTTTATGAAACTGAGCATCCATTTCAGAACTTTCTTCTCTTAATACCTCCCAGTTTCTCGAGGGAATATTATCTCTTCCATAGTGAGCAGGCTTGAGTGAAGATTTCTTCACTTCTCAAAGTGAATGGCAGAGAAAGGCTCATCCGAGTCACCTTGAACTTTATCTCAAGAGAAAAGCAGTTGGAGCTGGGCTGGGTCATGCAACGGTGATGCCCAGGTAGGGAAGCCCTTCCCTCTTGCTGCTTGGACTGCTGAGGCTACTCTGTTCTTCCTCCTGCCTGTTTCCTGTTTTTGTCCTGTGCAGTCTTGTTGTTTATTCCCTTCCAGTTAGGTATGCCATCAGTTTCTATCACACACCTTACTTCCCAGGACACTCATGGCCCTCCCATCGTTTACTTGTTCTCAACCACATTATAAAATGCCATCTTCGTCAACCTCATGCCTTCTTCCTATGGATCTCACTGTTTCTCATGTGAGAACAATTCCACGAATGGAGTGAGCACAACTCTGTGTTACCTGCCAGATGGAGTTAGTTTGAAGTTGTTACCTTAAGTCATGTTTCAATAGTTTTTTTTTTCACCCACAAGAAAGACTAGCTATCAGCTCTACAAACACTATAAATAGTTTTTAAAAGAGAGTTCCCGTCTTCTGCACAGAGATAATCTCCTCACCCCGTGTTTTTATGGCATCAGTTTTCTAAATGAGGGAGTCTACTTCATGTGGTTCAAAAGATCCTCATGATAAAAGAGGCATATGTGCTGGGTAGACATTCAATTTCTGAGAGAATGAAAGCTACTCACCTCTGCTTTCCATTTGGAAAACTAGT